>JAKKPZ010000186.1:0-109052 GCA_022814885.1 Ditylenchus destructor
GGCCGCTTTTCCCTAATGGCTTGTGCAAGCCGGCGAAGCTGAGCACTGTACGTAGCAGCTGTGAGTCTCTCCTTTCTGCCCAACAGTTCATAATGGATCACGCCTTCCATATCCCACCAGACGGAGAGCATTAACTTTTTCCCATAGCGATCTGGCTTTGGATCAGGTTTTGCCTTTTCTCCTGGGCCCACCCATTGCCTTTTGCTGGTAATAGAAACGAATATAATAAAATAAACTATATCTTAGACGAACTGTTAAAACTTAGACTGATTCAGAAAAGTGATCTAAAAACGATCTATAAAAATTTATGAATACGAAACAATCGTTTATTAGACAATCTAAATATTAACGATTATGAATCGATCGTTTATTAATAAATAAATCTATAATGTCTAAAAATCTATAATCTATAAATGAGTAAATTTTTCAGTGGATCCAAATAGATCCACTGAATATATCTAAAAAATAAAATCTCTAAAATTTATAAAATTATGGATTATAGCTAAAATTTAACATTTTTCTATATTTTCCATTTTTTACTTTTTTAGTTAAATCTATAGTCATTATTTAGATGATAAAACTAACTATCCGATTCATGAAAAAATACGAGGTAACGAATCGTTATCCCAAAAAATTTTTTATTTTCGAAAGTTTTTTCATTTTTAAAATTTTTTTTATTTTCAAAAGTTTTTTCATTTTCAAAAAGTTTTTTTATTTTCGAAAAATTTTTTATTTTCAGATTTTTTCGTTTTTATATTTTTTTACATTTTTTCGAAAATAGACGATAAAACTAACAATTTAGAATAGGGGTAACAAATAGTTACCCCTCAAAATCTTATAAAATTATGTATTATAGCTAAAATTTAACATTTTTCTATACTTTTTATTTTTTGTTTTTGTGCTTAAATCTATAGTCACAAATCCAAATTCATTTTCTTCATCATTCCAACTATTAGAACATAAGTCTATAAATCTTTCTTTCCTAATATCGACACAATGATCTCTATAGAATAAATTTAAATCGCGAAGATTTTGTGGAAATAAGATGAAAAAGTTAGAATTTTCTCTAATAGTATTTTTCGGTAATTTTACATAATTTTGGCTAATCCCCTTACCCAATTG
The DNA here is from genome assembly GCA_022814885.1 of Ditylenchus destructor. Classification (NCBI taxonomy): domain Eukaryota; kingdom Metazoa; phylum Nematoda; class Chromadorea; order Rhabditida; family Anguinidae; genus Ditylenchus; species Ditylenchus destructor. The sequence goes on from JAKKPZ010000186.1 coordinate 1,123, forward strand.
GGCGGGTGGAATTTAGTCCGGATAACTGAATTTTCGGTAAAAAATTTGAAATTTTTGGCGCGAATTAGAATTTTTAAAAATAATTTTGCTATTTTTGGGCAATTTTTGAAAAATTTTTGACAAATTTATGAAAAGCGGGCTGAAAACCGAAAAATTTATGGAAAAATTCAAATTTTTGACCAAAAATTCGGAACTTTTGGTGAAATTTTTGGTAAAATCCTTCAAATTTTTAAATGAATAGGGGGGACCCTTTAGTCCTAAATTTTCCCAACTCAGTCCGGATAAACGAGGGAAATTTGTATGAAAAAATCCGTTCAGGCCAAAACCGTCCGGATAGGCGAGGGTCCGGATAAGTGTAGGTCCGGATAAACGAGGGAAGACTGTACCCCTGTAGCACAGTATAGTTGAATTTGTAGCCAAAATAGTGCCAAAAGTGACACTTTTTGGGTCATAATTGAAAATTTCGATTGCGGTGTTAATTTTTATTGTTAATGCTAATAGGTGATAACTCACCTAAACCTACCAAATAAGATATCACACACCCCTGTATCAGGAAGGGGCATCCAATTTAAGTCACGCCCATGTAATACTAGTTAAGCGATTTTGTACTTTAGTAGTGTAAAAGGAAACTTATATAGTTAACTAACTTACTAGCTAACTTACTAGTTAACTAACGAACTTACTTAATAGTAAAAAAGTCTCACAGAGTAACAGGAAGCACGAAATAATGTTGCTTTGAACCATAATTGTAAACAGATCATACAAAACTGAGCAAAACTATTTCGTGATTCTTTTTCATTCAATTGTTCACAAATCATCACTCCGTATTGGCACGCTAGCAAAATATTTATTAAAATACACGGTTCCCAATGAAATACCAACTCGCGCACTAAAATAACGCACACCGATAACCAACTCCCAAGTACTAAAAATGTGTATGCATGTGTGTGTTATTTTTCTTCCACAAAATTTTTTCTGATTATTTGACATTTTTGATACAAAATGATGTTTAAAATTGAAAATTTTTGAAAAAACAAAATACAGAGTGATTCACTAATGATGGGCAAAAGAGATCCACAAATCTTTGTATCCTTCCATGCAAGGACAATTAGCAATGAACGATTAATATTATTATGTAATATATATAATTATTTTTTTGCTTGAACTACTTCGTATGTATTCTAGAACTAGCACTGTCGTGTGTGTATGTTGATATTTCGATGGGAACTGTGTTGTTTAATTAAAAGTTTGCTGGCGTAGGCAACACGGAACAATAGGCTATGAAGCATTGAGAGGAAATGATCATGAAATTTTCTCACTATCACACAATGATGAGTTAAAGTAATACTATTTCGCGATTCCTTCTTTCTCTGTATGATTCACAGCCTATCGTTACATATTGCTTACGCCAACAAACCCTTCAGTAAACAACAGGGTTCCTTTTGAAATATCAACATGCTCACAATACAGGTTCTTCGAAACAAGTATTGAACATTATAATGTGCGTGGAACGTTATTTTTATTTTTCATAAAAATTGCTCTCCTAAAATGGAAAAAATTGAGATATGTAATGAATGGCGAGGAATTTAGCAATGAACAATTCGATTTAACGTAATCAGTAAAATCCAGTGAAAAGTAAAAACTATCCACATATTAACTTTCATTACTTGAAGTTTGGTTTTTTAAACTGTAATATGAGTACGTCGATATTTTGATTGTTATCATGTTGTTCACTGAAAGACTTGCTGGTGTAATCAATATTGAGCGATAGGCTGTGACTCTTGCAGAGAAAATAACAATCATTCTATAATAACAATTTACGTTTATTCATTACAAATTTCGAATACATTAAGAAACATATGATCATCACTTTTTTCATCACATTTTATTCCGAGCAATAGTCGTCGCAATAGCATAGCCCAAAGTGCTTCTCACCGCCTCTGACGCCAAGATCTTCGCACGATTTCACGCAATCAATCTCAGGCAAGGGTTGAGCTATGCCGAAACATCTGCAATACCTGTTACCTGTTGGACTGTAGTCGCGTTGTAGAATGCCGCCGGTTCCGGCGAGATATTTGCACATTTCATTGCATTTCTCAAGAGTGACACAATTAGCGGAATTAACAACACGCACATCATCCGAGTCCTTCCTGAATTTTTTCTATTTGAAATAGGATCCGGACCGGAAAATCCGAATCTTTCGTGTCTGGCGCTCTGACAAAGTCCTTCATTAGTTTACCGTATTTTCTGAAATTACAGTCCCTTGCCCATCGCGTCGGACGGCGGCATTTGTTTTTGTAAGTAAAATTCTAGAAACTTCCAACAATGTTTGGCACCAGTAGGAAGCCCTGTGTCTTGGCTACCTTCTGGTATCAAACACTTCAGGAATCTTCTAGAAATTTTACATTAAAAAATAAATGCCACCGATTGTTTCAACGGGTGAGGTTCCCTAATTACAGTGAATACGGTAAATAAACGAAGAATGCTGTCAGACACAAAAGTTGTGGTTTCGTTTTTAAACCCCTTACTTTTACATTTCGTTTCACATTTTCCTACGAAAAAACTCGGAAAACTTTCGAAAAAGCGATAAAACCTACGTTTCTGCAGCTCCACGATCTATTCTTAAGCGCGCCATCTCAACAGCCAAAAGAGTCTCACTCAAAGCAAACACACAGAATAATAACAGAAGTGTAGAGCGATTCATTGCCAATAGAATCTCGTAGATCGATTGCTGAGCAAAAATTTGTTACGTTAGAAATAAGCAAAAAAGTGACTAGTTTTGTTCGCCTTTTATAGGCGTTCCCTTCAAGAGAAAAATTCCCTTCGATAAAAGCATTTTGTTGTTTCATTGTTACATATAGCAAATGCGTGATAGATTATTCCGTGGATCACTGAAAATCATCACAGCGCGTTTCCTTCCATTCCATTTTCTGGCAAACTGAAAATTGCTCATTGATAGCTGTGTTATTATTTGGATGTGATGGTTAAAAATAGGAGGCAAAAGAAAGCATCGAGCAATCAATTTTTCCACAAATTTGAAAGAAATTCTGAAGCAAAAAACGCAGGTCTAAAATTAAGACAAATAGATCCAAAATTAAGTTATGCCCTCATGATATATAACAACATTTTATTTTAATAGTCACATCACAAGTACTTTTGATATGGAGCGGAAATGATCATTGAGCTCTTAGTGATCAGTGATGTTTCCTGCCACGTTTCTTGCATGTTCTTGGTTTCCGTTTTTTATCCAATGTCTACATATTCATATACCGCATATTCATATAACCGCATATTCATATAACGGTAAATTCATATAAAATTTCTATTTCGCGAAAATCGAGGGGTTACGGTCGAAATTTTGGACCCTATATAGGTTTTCGGCCATGCTGAGTCCGAATCTGAAGTCGGTTTTGCCGTGGAGCATACTGTAGTACCACTTTCTGGCATTGTGCCCATTTTTGCTTAGGCAAATTAATAATTTCGCTGAAATTGAGGTTAGTTGGCCGAGATTTTGTGCCCTATATAGGTTTTCGACCACGCTGAGTCCGAATCTGGTGTTATTATAGACCGCGAGATACAAAAAAATGCATGATACGGTGTACGGTATGCTGTTTTTCAAGGTTTTTTACACGGCCTTGCCCTGATTTTTGGTATTCTGGGGTTTTTTTGAGGTGCTGATCACGAATCCGAAGAAATTTTTTAAACCGACACTAAGCTATGGCATGATACGGGTACGGTATGCTGTTTTTCGTAGTTGCTCACGTGATCATGGGCTGATATTTGGTATTCTGTGGTTTTTTGGTCCGCTGATCACAAATCCGAAGAAATTTTATAACCGGGCAGTACGCTATACCATGATACGGGTACGGTATATCAGTTTTCCGAAGTTTTTTCATGTTGTAACATATTATTGTGTGATAATTTCGTAAGCTCTAGGATTTTTATCTTTTTTTTGCCAAATTGCATCTTTGCTGCAAAATCACAACTTTGTTTGTCAGTTTTTTTGAAAACGTAAAAATCTAGGACCTGCCCAACATTTGGATATCAATGAAATTTTAAGGAACCCTTTTTTTATTCGAAATTTCGGGTTCCGAAGTAGGCATACTTTGCGTTTTTCCATACAAAATATGTTTAACTTGGGACTCCAGATTTTGAATAAAAAAGGTTTACTTAAAATTTCATCGATAACCAAATGTTGGGCAGGTCCTAAATTTTTACGTTTTCAAAAAAACTGACATACTCGACGAAATTTTTTTACAAAAATTTGTTTTTTAGATTTTTTGCAAAAAATTGTCCATATTGATGGTATTTCTGAGAAAATGCGTGTTATTGTCGACGAAATGTCGAGAATTTTTGGATTGTACCATTTTCAGATGCGGAGAATCCAAATTAGACGAATGAAATTAAAATTCTATCGTAATTTTTCAAAATATGGAACCTCAAAGTTGACATACTTTGTGTTTTTCTATAGAAAATGTGTCAAATTTGTGGTTCCATATTTTGAAAAATTACGATAGCATCTAAATTTCACTTATACTATATTGTAGGCCAAGTCCATAATTTTTACTTTTTAATCAAAACTCAATAACTTCTCAGAGATTTTTTGAATTATGAAATTTTTAAGATTTTTTTGCCGAAAAATGGTAATTGTTGTGTTTTTCAGAAAATGCAAGTTTATTGTCGATAAAACGTCGTGATTTTCGGTGGTATACCCTTTTCGAATGCGGAGAGTCCGAATTTGAGTTCATATCAGGCGTAGACCCGCAACGTAAATTAGGAAAATTGCGTTTTTAACGTTTTTCGGCTAGAAATGGCCGTAAATTACACCATTTTGAAGCTTAACTCGTTTACGAGTATGACGAGTCCACATTTTTAATCAGTTTCGATTCGGGGAACAATAATTTGGGTTTTTTTAACGAAACACAGTATTTTCGCGATAAAAAAATTGATTACCCGACCTGGGATTCGAACTTGAGATTAAAAACTGCAAAAAAATTCAATTTTTGACGTGATATAAAAAACTAATTACAGATTCTGAATCAGCGCATCGAATTACCCCTAAAAACACTCATTGCAGAAGAATTTTCCACATTTTCAAAAAATCGATTTTTTTCAAAATCCATGTGGTACCCCCTATGGTCAAAAATGGCCAAAAATGAAATTTTTTCGGAAAGTCCGCCAAATGTGTTTTTGGGGGTTTTAAGATACGCTGATCATGAATCTGCAATCAATTTTAACGTAGCGCGTCAAAAACGGTCATTTGTTGTCCATTTTGTATCAAAAATGCGATTTTCCCAACTTTCGTGGCGGGACCAAGCTAAATCTGAGCCCGGATTTGAACTCCCCGGGGTCGATTTAGGGGGAATATGCGCCCAGAAAATCCGGGGAGACGATTTCACGCATTTTTACCCCTCCGATGTGTAAGCAAAAATGGGCACAATGCCTGAAAGTGGTACTACAGTATGCTCCACGGCAAAACCGACTTCAGATTCGGACTCAGCATGGTCGAAAACCTATATAGGGTCCAAAATTTCGACTGTAACCCTCGATTTTCGCGAAATAGAAATTTTATATGAATTTACCGTTATATGAATTTACCGTTATATGAATATGCGGTTATATGAATATGGATATTATATGAATATGTAGAGAGCCTAACTCACCCTTAAGCCTGTGCTCTATTCTTGGCCCAATCATATATTTTGTGCCCATGGGAATAAAGTTTGGTACCGATGGATTACGCTCATCGAGTACTACAACCCTATAGAATTCAATCTTTAGAAATCGAGCGCATCCCGGTTCGTTGCAATACGTCTATTTCTGTCCCAAACTGCCCATAATGGTTTCTTCAATTTCTTTGCACGTTTTATAGCAGTACATCACCAATTTACAGTTATAATAACGTTATGTTTTGTATGACTTTAGGAGCCAGCATAAAGGCATTACAAAATGTGGCCATCGAATAAAATTAATAGCAATCCATAAGCTATGAGGTATGAGTTGTATTTACGGCATACTACCATAATGCACATCAGCAGATGTCTCAAATCTGGCATATCACAGTTGGGGGTGAAATATCGCATTTCAGCAGAATGCCAATAAAGCGCCAATATTTGAAATTGGTGCTAAAATTTGACCTCAATTTCGAATTCAGCACCATCGAAAACCCCCATACGCATCACTGGAGGTCGAAATAGCGCATTTGGGCACAATGCCAAGAAAATGCCAAAAATTGAAATTTGCGCCAAAATCTGACCTCATATTCGAATTCTCCGCACTCGAATACCCCCATATCTCACCTTTGGGGGTAAAAAATGGGTATTTGGGCACAATGCCAAAAAACGCCAAAAATACAAACGGCCCAAAATCTGAGTTCAAATTCGGAATCAGCATGTCCGAAAATCCCCCAGTGCAAAAAATTACGATCAGATACCACGGAAAACACTCAAATTTCTCAAACCAAAATTCATGATTTTCTTGAAAATCCATTTTTTTACTTTGAGAACGTAGTTTGAAAATGTTTTTTAAAGATGGTATGCCGTGTTTGGTATCAGAAAAAATCCTAAAGTGTCTTGTTTACTGTGTAAAAAATCAGGTCAACATGATTGGAAAAGTGTTTCAAAAATCGAAAAAGAAGTACGTGAAAAAAAGTTGCCGCACCCTGTACTGTATTGCCTAGCAATACGGATAAAGAAAGAATGGACCCGGACGTTAGTAGAACATTGATCTGTTTTTATCTTATATAAATCACCTCTAGTAATAGTTTTCTCAAAGTAAAAAGAGTTGTTATGTCTGATAGAAATTTTCTCATGAATTATGTCATGGAACATTTTTAGGTCGGCTTTTAGCCTTCTATCTTCTAAAGATTCCTGTTTGAATAGAACTAATAATTGATCATATGATGGAAATTCTAAATTCTTTCTAAAATATTGAGTTCGTTTATAGACCAGTTCAAAGAAGCGTTTTTGTATTTTCTCAATTTTTTGAATGTCCTTTTTAAAATGAGGGTTCCATACTGGAGAGGCAAATTCTAAGATCGGTCTAACGTACGTTGTAAACATGTCAACTAAGAATTTTGGGTCACTAGATTTCAGTCCTTTTAAGAGAGCGAAAGAAGCCTTTTGGGCTTTTCGACAATAATCTCTATGTGTTCTCCGAATTTAAGGTTAGCTGAGAAATAAACACCTAAGTCTCGCACTGTGGTACTAGGATTTACATAAGGAATTTTTTGGAGTTGAAAATTTGATTCTTCTTTCCTAAGTGTAGTATAGAGCACTTTTTAACCGCAATTTTGAGTCCGTTTAATTCGCAATAGTTAGAAAAAATTACAAGAAATGTTTGGGGAAGTGAACCCGGTTTTCTTGTAATTTTTTCCGAATGTCTTCTCTTGTCGAGACGAAGCGATTGACGTATCATACGCCGAAATCCGCATGGGGCGTGAAAAGTTTCCTTTGGTGGCCCCCTGGGGGGTAAAGGGGGTCGCAGGGGGCCACAGGGGGTCGTGTCGGGGCTGAAAATGGTGCCAAACGTCTTCTCTTGTCGAGACGAAGCGATTGACGTATCATACGCCGAAATCCGCATGGGGCGTGAAAAGTTGGCCATAGCACCCCCCCCTACATATATCCTGCGAAATAGGTTAGATTTCGCAGTTTTGCAGACTATATGATAAATTTTGATTCTTCTTTCCTAAGTGAAGTATAGAGCACTTTTTAACCGCAATTTTGAGTCCGTTTAATTCGCAATAGTTAGAAAATTTGGTAATAAATGTTTGGAGTGAACTGTTTGAGTCGTAATTTGATCGAAAAATGTGGTAAGCTTTTAGATCGTCGGCGAAAAGTTTACAAATAACTCCTTTTGTTTCACAAAGTTTTGGGAGATCAGAAACGTAGATGAGAAACAAAAGTGGACCAAGGACGGATCCTTGAGGCACCCCCGCTTGTTTGAGAGAGTTTTGTGAAAAAGACGAACCAACCCTGACTTTGAAAAATCTATCTGATAAATAATTTTGTATCCATTTTAAAAGTGGGCCCTTGATGCCTATAGATTCTAATTCAAAAGCTTTGGCTAGGTCAAAGTAAATCATGGTCTGCATATCATCAAGAGCTTTGCATATCTGCAGAATTCCCAGGCCCTTGTTCGGGAGTCTATATATGGGTGCGGAGTCTATATAAGCATACCCCCAGTGGCTTTGTCAGTGAGACTCGCGACCTTCGGCCGCTCGAACTAAGCTTTTCCGAAAAAAGGCAACGGTGCATTAGAATCCGGAAGATTCTGAATACCGAAAATCTGACCCCGATTCCAATTTCCCGTGTCCGAAAACCCCCTGGCACCAAAAATTTGGATCGGAATCCCGGAAACCATGAATTTCGAAAAATTTGTAGTTTGTATTCCAGTTTGATGAGACTGTGACGTACTCATGTGAGTCAGCCAGCCAGACGAATTTGCGGATTACCATATTAATTAAAATTATCAAGGATACTGCTAAGGTCAAGTGAGCTTGGACATCTTGAAGTCCGGTGTAATGCATACATGACTTGGCGCAGATTTTGTGCAAAGAAAGATAAGAACGAATCTCATCTTTGGAGTTACCAGTTTGATTACTCAACTATAATGAAGTAAGTGTTATTGCAAGTACAACTCTCTAAGATTCTGAGTAAAAGTGTAAAATTTTATTGCGTAATTATTTGGATGTTATTCGCAGAAATTCTAATGGATGAATAACTTACTTAAAAGTCTGACGCTCAAATGCCATTCATCCTTTGAAGCACTTAAATATTTCTGCTTGATTGGCTGTGTGCGGTAAGAAAAAAGAGCAAGAAATGTATTTTAAAATGAATATAAAAGTGCAATGATATGTATTCTCTTCGATTATGTTTACATTGCAAACTCTTCGTAAACGTGCTGATTCTCAACGAAAACCCCCTTCTCATAAAACCTTATCTTTGAGGTTCCGACTGCCAAAAAATCACTGCTTTACATCGTTTTAACCGCCGTTTTAAGATTGTCCGAACTCAATGGCGGTATCAGTAATAACTTTGTAGGATGCCGTTGCGGATCTCATTGGAGTGGGTTGTTAAAGGTACCAACGGTTTGGGGGGGGGGCGTATCCCTGGTACCACGCCCCCCGGGTGCTGCTGATACTGGCGAAGTTAAGTATGAGAAATATATTTGTGAAGTTAGATTTCTTCTATGCTTTTGCTGATTCTCTTTTCCTCTTTTATATAGAGGTATATGTTGAAATGCGTATAAAAGAGTTATGAATATGTTGCCTATAAAAGTGAGTAATTATTATGCGCAGTATAACGGATCTTTGTTTGTCGCGCATTAGAAAACAAAATGCAATGTGTGATTAGCGGAATAAACGAGTCGACTTTAGATACAAAAGTGATCTTGGTTTAGGCCATTATCCTGTAATATTTTGAGATACGGGCTTTTGAATGTTCAAAAATATGGAAATTCCAAGTCCCGCCTCACTACTAAACTCCTATATTTTGAACTATACCGCGAAAATCTGATTATATATTTTGATCAAGCATCCAAACTACATGCAATTAAGACCAATTTGACACATGTCATAGCAGATTACGAAATAAAAAGAAGTTGTATTTTTCTCAATTTCTCACATTTTCGTCATGCCGTAATTATAGAGGTTTCTCTGAATCAAACTGTGTTGTATTCGGCTTCAATTCTGCCAAAAGCAATCAAAGTTGTGGCCGGAATTCAGCCAACCGTAAACCAAAACCTGCAAATGTTTTTGTCTGCTCAAATTTGCGTGCTTTCTGAGAAAATTTCGAAACACTAATTATCTGTACTTTAAATCGAACTAGGATTCGCAATAATGACTCTTGAATAATCCCCAACAATGGATAATCACTCTTGGATAATCCCCGAGAAGACAAGTACCGGATATGTTTGGATGGACTGAGCTCGAAATAATTACGTCGAGCTTCTATGAATTTGTGATTCAGTCATAATTGTTGCCGCTCGCACCAATAAATGGCTTGGCTTTTACTTAGTAGTGTTCCTACGTAGAAATGACCTTTTATGTGGAAAATCGATTATCATAATTTAAGTATGGTACACTTCTCTGCTCTACCGAAAATGTTGTCTTTTCAAACGTATCGCACACAAGAACCTGTGTGTCTGGGAATCAGATCCCGAAAAAATATGAAATAAAAAATCCGTTAGCGTTTGAAGTTGCACCAAAATCCCCGTTGCAGTTTCCGTCTGCAGTATGCAAACTCGAATAATGCACCAGCTATCAAGGAATCAGCCTCAAACTCCACTAATTTATTCGTTAGCTCGTTCGAATATTCCCTCTAACAAAAGTTTACTCGTATAAAATCTGCTGTTTTCTAGAATTTTTGAGGAAACGTTAACGCTGGCCTTAAATGTAATTCCCAAATAGAGTAATTTGGTAGTAGAGTATTCCCATATAGAGCGCATGTGATATTTTTGTTAAGTGACCACTTCTAACCAGGGAAGTACCCAAGGTTCTAATTTTTTTCCGATCGGTGGTCAAATTTTTTTCTGGCTAACTTTTAAAGACATCATCCAGAATGCTTAAGTTTTTTCCCTCAAAATTCAACGATACTTCTATTCAAAAAAGGCAAATGGTCAAAAATATACACCCCAGACAGTTAAAGATGACGAAATAGTGTGGTTTTTCGGTTATTTCTCTGTTCTCTCGTTATTTGGTTAGATAAAGAGAGAAAGCGGGAGAGCGTAAACAGGCCGGCTCCTCTCTTCTTCCTTCCTTCTATTAATCGTAAACAACCCGTCTCCTTTGTTGTCAACAACTCCCTTTGTGCGGCCGTCTCTCTCTTTCTTTCTCTCGTTGTCTACCCACGCGCCCTCCCACAGTATTTCTTCTTACTCTTTTTGTCTCTCTCTGGCAGAGAGAGAGAGTCTCTGCCCCCAGATTTTGAGGTATTTGCCTTTTTTGAATAGAAGCATCGTTAAATTTTGAGGGAAAAAACTTAAGCTTTCTTGATGATGTCCTTCAAAGTTAGCCAGAAAAAATTTGACCACCGACCGGAAAAAATTAGCACCTTGGGTACTTCCCTGGTAAGTGTAAAGTACTTATATCTTCTGTGCTTCTGAATCACAGGGACACCAAATTCAAACGACAAAAAAAATCGTACATTCAAAAATACAGATAATATTTTTATGTCTGTTTCCAAAGTATAAACCTACCTTTTATTGTGTTGCCAGTACTAATTTTGGAATTTAGAATCATCAGCAGTCTTCATACAAAAGAGGTCTTCAAATATGCCCGGTAAGAAATCATTGTTTTCTTGGAACCGAGTAATTTCTATTGGGTAAAGTCATAAATTCCGAGTAAACAGTTCTGATAGGATCTGATACAATCGCTGTGGGACCAATCTAAAAAAATTGAAAATTTGAAGAAAAAGTGATTTTTTAAACCATTTTTACTCAGGAAATGTGGCCTGAAAATTTTTTATGCTAATTTCTACTTTTTTGTCTGCTTTTGATTGCCCAAGACAAAAATATCAATATCGCAATAAAAAATGCGTTTCCCAAGTTTTTTTTTGTAAAATGGGTAGGATTTTGGAGTTTTCCGCGGCCTGCGTAGGCTTAGTATCAGAATTATTCTTCCGTGTCAAAATAATCTGAGATCGGGGTGATATTATGGTAGATATATAAACTAGAGAATAATGTGTCGGCATAATATCACAACCGAATATGGCGGCTAGAAATAAGATAAACCCATTTAAAAATCGAAAAAATCCTAAAAATAAAAAAAACCTAACCAGCCGGAAATGGAAAAGAACCTGAATCTAAGAAGTTTTCTGGCCTCCGCCGCCGTTTTCTGGCGCCGGAAAAAGGCGACATTGTAACCGTAGCATAACCAGGAGGGAGCAGGACAAAAGTTCCCCCGGACAGTTCGTCCCCGGGGACAGTTCGTCCCCGGGGACAGTTCGTCCCCCGGCCAATTCGTCCCCGGACACTTCGTCCCCCGGGACAGTTCGTCCCCCGGGACAATTCGTCCCCCATATATAAGAAAGACTTCTAGAACGTTCTAGAAGGCCCTAAAAGACTCATAAACGTTGTGGAATAGTATAGAATGCGCATTTTTCTTCCTTTATAAAATATTTTGAATGAATATATTGTATGAATAACATTATATAGCATTTATTTATCACTGAATTAAAGAGCCCATCTGTCTGCAGAACAGACCAGAACTGGCCATTGCTTTCAATTTTTCGTTAATGGCGGAGTGATTCATCTATTTGCAGCGTTTTCGCCTCTATTCACTTTATCGATTTTCTGTTTTAATAGCGATTTCATCAATTTTACAGTTTTATGTATCCCGATTTGGATTTTTCCAGCTTGCTTGCAGAAGACCAAGGCGATTTTCCTATGGACGACGAAAGCCATGACGAATCTTCATACGAGAATGATGACGAACCTCCAAATGAAATTGATGAGCGTCCGAGATTGGTAACATTTATTATTAAGTTTTCACTGCTCTAAGAACTCTAAGTTTTGATTGTTAAGAAATGTATAAAATTACGCTTGAAAATCGTAAATTTATATCAGCCAAAAATTGTAACATACTTAGTTTAGGTTATGACTGAGAAAAAGATAGATGGCGAGCCGCTGTACAAGCTGATTTTCCAAAATCACCTCTATTGGAAATCAAAAGAAACTGTGGACGGAAAGAAAACAATCTGGCGCTGTGTAAAAAGGGATAGAAGGTGCACCGGAACTTTGCACACACTAAATTCTAATTTGGGCGTGGTCCATGGTCCAATCATTTTGTTTTCCCAATATTGTACGCTCTGTTGGCAGGCAAGTCGCAGGATTCTTACTCGAGACTTTTTGCTATGATAAAGACTGTTTGGCCAGCATTTCAACCGGACTATTTCTCCGTTGATTTCGAGATCGCAGCCATAAATGCTATCCGAGAGCAGTTTCCTGACAGAGATATAGCTGGATGTCTTTTTCATTTGGTTCAAATATGAAAAAGAAGCTTCGAGAATTTGGGCTAATTCATCGCTATGACAATGAGGCGGATTTTGCGCCTCACCCAAATCGATCACCAATTGAATTTTTGGGAGGTGTAGCTTTGAACTTTATGATGGATTGATTCCACATTGTTATTCCGTTGAAATAAAATGTTATTTGTTGCGAAAAAGATTTTAAACACAGAAAAGTGGGAAAATTCGCATTCTATACTATTCCACAACGTTTATGAGTCTTTTAGGGCCTTCTAGAACGTTCTAGAAGTCTTTCTTATATATGGGGGACGAATTGTCCCGGGGGACGAACTGTCCCGGGGGACGAAGTGTCCGGGGACGAATTGGCCGGGGGACGAATTGTCCCCGGGGACGAACTGTCCCCGGGGACGAACTGTCCCCGGGGACGAAGTGTCCGGGGGAAGAAATGTCGCGTACCCTAACCAGGACACCACTGATTTTTACCGCTCGTGGAACAAAAGTTTGAATGAATAGATGTTTGCCAATAGTTGGGCGACAATACCGAGTAATAACTCTTGATTACTGTTATTATTCAGGAATAGCCGAAGCGCACCATGTGATGGAAGGAACAGTGAACACTCTTTCCATTCTGTTCAACGTCTACTTACTTTACCTCATCAAATATCACTCCACTTTTGGGGTCAAACTGTATCAGTACCTGTTGACCATCGATGCATTGCTTGATCTCACCCTTAGCATAAGCGCGTTTATTGCGCAGCCGGTAGTTTTCTATTTGCAATTTGTCTTGAATTTTGGGCAAAAAATGTCGTTTCTTAGCCATTTTCGACCAAAATTTTCCATAGAAGTTGAAAATTTTATGTAAAGGAAGAAGAGCGCAAAAAATACAATTTTTAGCTTTTTCCGACTAAAATTTCATTAATTTGCGGAACTCATTGGGTTGGCGGTGATCACCTAATTGTGAAGTTCGAATTCGAAATTTGAATTTTGCCGACCCCTATTGTGAACATAAATACAAACACAATCCAAAATAAATCCCACCTATGAGTCATATATTACAATAGTCTGCTTTACAATACACATATTGTAAAGCAGGCAAAAATTTGAGAAATAGCATAAAAACTGCCAGACGGTTAGAAAAAAGAGAGAGAGTGCTCAAAAATTTGTCTTACCGAAAAAGAAATGAGTCAATCGTATCCCGCAAGCCGGTGACTGAAACATTTATAAAGGAATAGAGCGCAAGAAAGATTCCTAGCTTTAGTCGAATGATTCATATTTCCATTCAAACAGATTGCTTTTGAACAGTTGCTTTGGGGCTTTTTAGTTATATTTGCATTTTCATTCCAGATGGTTACGGCCAACCCAGCAAGTTTCCAATGTCACATTTTGGTTACAGTTTACTGTAACAAATTATTTGGTCTGATTTCCAAGTCGTACTAATTGCGGACGGATATTCTTCAGTCATATCAAACGGTTTCTTTGCCGGTCGATCAGCTTCTTTTGACTCTTTTACTGTGATGGTATATCTGATCATTCTACATACAACTATTATATGGATCCCAGTTCAATTTATCTACAGATATCTGTTTTTGTGCAAAGCAAAGTAAGATTTGTACAAAATTTTAACACTGATATTGATTAGCGATAGTGATTAGCCTCACAAAGCAATAGAGAATTGAGGCCCTATTGGACAATGTTGCTTTTTACGCTTTTTAATTTGGCACCAGGGGTCAATTTTTATGAAAACATTACAAGACATTTTCAAACCATCGCGTCCCCGCGTTGACTTTTTGCACACGGGGTTTTCGACTACTAGATCTATTATCACAAAGTCGTGGCATTTATTATTTGGTTCTTTTGTTGCTGTAAATTTTAGTACCAAATCGACACGATCCACTATTTTTGTTATCACCGCTGCAGGAGCGCAGAGCGCAATTGCTATTTTCCTCACCTTTTGCGCTTTCGGTGAAGTGCGCGAGGAGTTTCAGCCGATAGGTCATCATGTGCTGGAGTTAAACAGCTGGCCACATACCGGAACGATCTACGTATTAGGACGTCATTTAGTATGTTTTTATATTTATAACAAATATTTTTGGGGCGGGTGGAGGCCGACCCAAAAACCCCTGTACCCGCTGACCCCTGTATAATCCTATGCATTTTATTCCTATCCTATTTTGGTGTAAAATGTGCAAATAAGGACATAAATAGGATTTGCACCCGGTGCAAATCCTAGGGTGCAAATCCCATGCTCGTCCTCATGGGCTCCCAAACAACCCTAGTTAGATTACAATTCTAGAAATTATAGACAGAATGGCGACTGATAGCCTGCTTGGTATCATGGAACATGACGTGTGGTGGAAGCATTTTCATTGTGACGTGGTGCGAAAATAAGATCGCCAAAAGCTTCAATTGGATCGGCCAGCACTCAACTAATAGCGGCACGCAAAAAATGCACAATGAGTTTCAACGAGCACTTCTAGCCATGGTAATAGTATCTATAAAAATTTTTTTGAAATTTTTGCCTTTGTTTTCCACAATTTTGCAACAAAATTCTCGTTTTTGTTCGAAAATTTGAAATTTCACGGCAAATTTTCATTTATCCGCTCTACCTAAGCCGCAATGTTGTCGGTCGTCACACCGCTGTATATTTTTAAAACCACTTTGCCGCTCACCTACAGGGGCGTGTGATAGCTCAAACGCTCCTCGTGGTGGGGCTAGTAGGAACCCACATAAGTTTTGGAGGCGATCTAGAAAAGTGGCGCTTTTCGGCCAAAATTGCCATTTTTGTCCAAAAAATCGACTTTCGAACCAAAGCATCTACAGGGCTGATTTTTGACATCCGGGGTTTTTGAGCATGCCGAATCCGAATCTGACATTAAATTTGGGCTAATTCTCACGAGGTCGTGTTATCCTCACGATGTCTCTCATGAGGTTAATGTAGCGGCGCAAAAATTTCGCGGCAAATGCCGCAGCGCCCTACTCCTGTACAATCCTATATAGTAAGGCAATTGATTTCTCTGTGACGCTTTTCGTAACTTTTCGAGTTCCGCTCCTTTCTGGACGCACGATACGTCAAAATGCTCCCCTGGAAATTCTAAGAACGAATCTGCAAAAAAATCCCGTGCAGATAACATGAATTTCAAATTATGGCCAAAAAATTTTTTTCAACTTTCCAGTCGCGGCCGAAGGCCGCGACTGAGGGCCGAAGGCCCGGAATAGTCTCATGCTGCTCTACTCCCGAACAACCCTTAATCCCGGACAACAGCTGTTGAGGGCCGAAGGCCCGAAATAGTCTCATGCTGCTCTTCTCCCGAACAACCCAATCTGACCGCTGCTGGCGGTGCGCGAAGCGCCGCGGATGCACGCTCCCGCTGTGCACGCTCCAAGTGAATTTCGCCGCGAAGCGGCGAAATTCACTTGTCTAAAATATTTCAGGCAATTTGCCCATTGGTATCCTCCATCATTCCTGTGCTCTACTTTGTAACCGTATTTGTACTCAAACAACGCCCCGGATCTATCCCGTCAGCTTTAGTCTCACTATGTCTGTCGTCAGTCACACTTTTCAATCCTTTGACGACGATCATTTGCTTTCGCTGCTATCGACAAGCGACCATTCGTCTTCTAACTTGTGGACAGTTTGGAAAATATCAGAGAAATGTTGTACAAACCACGATTCCTTCTAGGATTACCACCAACAAATAAAAGCAACATTTTTAATTTGAGCCGACCTGTATAAAGTCACGTGAAACATGTCTGAACAAAATTCATGCGACATTCGTACCGAGAAATATTGAGCTTGTACAATATAGTCAAGTTTCGATTCTCGGACCCCGTGAGTTCGTACCAGTGGCGCAGCCAGGATTTTTTTTTTTTGGGGGGGGCACGTTTCAGTGGAAATGACCATTTTGGGGGAGGAGGGTACCGTGTGGAGGGGACAACCGACTTTTGGATTTGGGGGGGGGGGGTACCGGACCAAATTTTTGCCAAAAATTGCACTGATTTACACTCATTTTTTCAAATTTTCCCATTTTGGGGGGGGGGGGGTACGTACCCCCGGTACCCCCCCGGCTGCGCTAGAGGTTCGTACCCCTAACACTTCGTCTTCCGGGACACTTTGTCTTCCGGGGACATTTCGTTCCCCTCCCGGGACACTTCGTCCACTGGACGCTTCGTCCCCGAGGAACCTTCATTTCCGGGGACAAAATGTCCAAGGGGACGAAGTGTCTCCAGGGACAAAGTGTCCAGGGTGCTGAAGTGTCTCCGGGACGAAATGTCATCCCTAATTTCACCATCTCAAATCAAAATGTTGGAGTTACATCCGTATTGAAGATTCCGATTCAAATTCAAACTTTGTTAAAATGTTTATCGCATTATGTTTCAAGTTATTGATACGAAATAAAATTATCAAGTGAGCCAAACTTCTCTCCCTCACCTCTCAACCGTTATTGCACTTAGCCTGCGCCCCGGACCTATCTCGGCAGCTATGGTTTCACTTTGTCTGTCGTCAGTCACACTTTTCAATCCTCTGACGACGATCATTTGCTTTCGCTGTTATCGCCAAGCGACCATTCGTCTTCTATTATCTGTATCTGAAAAGTAAACCGCGCTAGCTCTACGCCCGCCAGCCAGAAAAATACGTAAACATGTCACAAACAGCGGCGGCAATTTGAATCGTAAATAAAAGAAGGGCGAGGTGATTACCATTTTGCGGAGATGAAGAGAGCCCAGACGGCTCGCTCCATCTCCACATCTCCGCAAAATGGTAAACACCTCGCCCTTCTTTTATTTACGGTTCAAATTGCCGCCGCTGTTTGTGACATGTTTACGTATTTTTATGGCTGGCTGGCGTACAGCTAGCGCGGTTTACTTTTAAGAAACAGCTAATAACCTGTGGCCAATTTGGAAAGTCTCAGAGAAATCCCCCCAGTAAGCTAAAGCTGTCAGTCCGTCCGGTGCAACATGGCCGTTAGACCCCTTCCAGCGGGTATATCTGGCCAAGTGATAGCTTAAAATGTTCGTATAGACGAGCTGAGTATGTTTCTGCTAAAATTTAGACTAAATGTAGACAAAATTTTTTAGACAAAAATTCAGGAATGCATTCTTAGGGGTGCTTAATTCTGTATGTGAGGTTTTGTCCCCCCCCTTTTTCAGGAATGCATTCTTAGGGGTGCTTAATTCTGTATGTGAGGTTTTGTCCCCCCCCCCCCTTTTTCAGGAATGCATTCTTAGGGGTGCTTAATTCTGTATGTGTGAGGTCCCCTTAACCATATACGCGAGGGGCCGGAGGCGGCGAGCCAGTCCTGTGGTCGGGCGCGGCCTTCTCCCTTGGAACGTGGGGGAACTTAGAACGTATACTCCCGAACAACCCTTACTCCCGAACAACAGCTTCTTGAGGGCCGAAGGCCCGAAATAGTCTCATGCTGCTCTACTCCCGAACAACCCTTACTCCCGAACAACCCAATCTGACCGCTGATGGCGGTGGGCATACTGATACAGACGAGGGCATACTGATGGCGGTGCGCGAAGCGATGACGAACCCAATCTCCCGCTGTGCACGCTAACCGCTTCCTAGCGAAGTGAGGGCCGCGAAGCGGCCCCACTTCGCTAGTGTTGTTCATATCACGATTCCTTCCGGGATTGTCGCGAGCAGACGCTGCCAACTGCCCGTGAATAGCAAAATGGTAGGTTCCGGGCGGTGTTGAGCTCGTTTCGCCTTGTGCCCTTAGCTAACTCCTTCGCCACTATACCATCGCCCACCAAGGGCGCTTCTTGTTGATCTGCAAGACATACTCGCGGCTCAGTCCGCGACAGGGATTACCACCAACAATAAAGAGAAACAATACGTAGGAATGTACGCTATGTTTTTATTCGAGCTAGCATGTACAAGGTTACTGATTATTGTCTGTCCCAAAAATCTGTGCGAATAGAAGACGTCTCACAAAAGGAGTTCGACAATTTGAATTTCGATTTCTGATTAGGAATTCCAATGTCGATATTTTCCGACCGAACATGGAAATAATGTGTGAAATGTCTAATACATTATAAAATAATAAATACAATCGATTAAAGTAAGATAATATTAAGTCACGTTGTTATATCAACATCCGGGAATCAGAATGCCTTTTCCACATATTATTTGGTTGACCGTCTCGGCCTTCGGCAGCTCCTTCACATGTACATGGTTAGGGTGAGAGAAGCACCCCTAAAAATGCACTTCCTCAAAAAAGGGGACAGAATGACATAAGCACCCCTAAGAATACAAATTTGCCGTCGCATAGCTGTTGTTGTGAATATATTGCTATTTGTGATTATATATGGGAGATTACATTGATTCCGTCGCCTAGCTGCTTGAGTGTCATTTTCACTCTAGGTTTAAACAACATTAGGGAAAGTGACACAACGCGAAATTGACAACTAAATGAATGCTATTACCCAATAGTTAGCGATTAGATTTTAATTGTAATTATAGTTATATCATGTGATAACGCATATCAGATAACGTCATTCCGTGTGGAAAGAAATCCTCATAGATGATTAAATACAGATTCCAGTGCATACTCTGAATTTAGTCACGATAGTCGCTTACTGAATCAAGGATAACTCATCTTTGGAGCTGCCAGTTTGATTACCCAACTACATTGAAGCTTTTGACCGGCAGTCGCAGGGACAAGCAGGGAAGGGATTGGCAGGGACGACTTTGGGGATTTTCGGCGTTCTTCAAATTTTATAAATAATGAATTTCTGTATGTAATCTTGTTGTATGTAGTCGCTTACTGAATCAAGGATAACTCATCTTTGGAGCTGCCAGTTTGATTACCCAACTACATTGAAGCTTTTGACCGGCAGTCGCAGGGACAAGCAGGGAAGGGATTGGCAGGGACGACTTTGGGGATTTTCGGCGGTCTTCAAATTTTATATAAAATGAATTTTTGTATGTAATCTTGTTGTACGGGATATTTTAAATAATTGTAGATGCTTTAAAGAATCATAAATTGCTTAGTACAAAAGTCGTCTTATATTTCTAGCGTTTTAAACATAATTTGAGTCTAGTCTAAATAAACACTCTGAATATTCTACACAGTGGCGCAGCCAGAAACTCTGTGCTCTGATTTAGTCTCTTCTACACTGCGTGCTATTTGAGTGGGTTGTTAAAGGCCATATTATACCTTTTTTCAGAGGTGTTAGTTATCATGTACGCATATGCATAGATCTATGCATTTTTGCATATAAATCATTATTTATATGCATTTTTGCATATAAATCTTAGTTTACTTAAAAATGTTTGTGTGACGAAAAGTGTCGCTAATGCTTTCTTTTGTTTAAAAAATATTCTTTTGTTCAACAAATCAATAGAGTGTGTAAAAATCATATGTTAATGGCTATGAGGTGAAGTGAAATATGAGAAATATATTTGTGAAGTTTGATTTCTTCTATGATTTTGCTGATTCCCTTTTCGTTATTTTTTTGTGAGGTATATGTTAAAATGCTTATAAAAGAGATATAAACTAACAGCTTATAAGATTGAGTAATTGGCAGATTATGCCCCGTATAACGGATCTTTGTTTGTCGCGCATTAGAAACTCATCCATCCGAATTTGAGCGAAAACACACAAACACATTTTCTGGCGTAAACAGAACTTTAGATGATTAGCGGAATAAGCGGGTCAACTTTAGATACAAAAGTGATCTTGGTTTCGGCATTTATCCTTTATTGTATCGAAATACGGGCTTTCGAATCTGCAAAACTGTGGAAATTCCAAGTCCTGACTTACTATTAAACTCCTATATCGAATCCTTCTAAGGCGCACTCTGTAATTCCACCCTGAGCAGAATTTCCACTCTTCGACACTCCCAGACCTCAAACTAGTACCCCCCAAACTACACTCATATTTCGCCCCGAAGTTATGGTTTCCGGATTCGGAAAAATCCCGGATTTGGCCAGACCGTCGCGCCTCGGATCCGGGCGTGTGATAGCAGGGTCGGTTCCTCTCGGTGAGAGAAGACAATTGGTACCGGTCCCAGCCTACACTCATGTTTCTTCCCAAAGTTGTGACTTCCGGAAAATCCCGAATTTGGGACGTGGTCCGCGGCGAAGGCCGCGGGTTTCCCTTTTTGTGTTGGACTATACCGCAAAAATCCGGTTACATATTTTGGTCGAGCATTCAAAGTTACATACAATTATCCACTTTTTAGTCCGTATAAAGGTACCACCAAAATAAAGATTTGGCCACCTTTTAAGTCCCGACTCACTACCAAAGTGCCATACTTTTAATTGGTGAGTTAAATTCTAATTTTGTATTCGCATTTAGCGTCCATAGTTACATGTAAATAACTGTTTTAAATTTCGTAAGTCTACATTTGATACATGCCATACATGCAGATTACGAAATAGAAAGAAGTTGTGTTTTGCTCAATTTCTCATACTTTTCGTCATCCTGTAATTACTGAGGTTGCTCAGAATTAAACAGTGTTGTATTCGGCTTTAATTCCGCCAAAAGCAATCAAATTTGTGGTCGGAATTCAGCCAACCATAAACCAAAATCTACAAATGTTATCTACAAATGTAAATTCACGCTTTCTTAGAAAATTTCGATACACTAATTATCTGTACTTTAAATTGAGATGGAATTCGTAACAATGACTCTTGAATACGACTGAATAATGGATAACCACTTTGGATAATCCTGAGATAACAAGTGCCGGATATAATCGCAACGTCTGGGCTCGGAATAATTGCGTCGCACTTCTATGGAATTTGTCATTCACCTAATCATAATTGTTGTCCTTCTCACCTATATAAATGGCTTGGCTTTTACTTAGTAAAAGAGAAATGGCCTTTTAAGGATTTTATGGGCTTACGTTTTCCCCGTCATAATTGAGATTTCATACTTGACATGGCATTTTGTACTTATAAAAGTCTCTATCTCCAAGAATAATATTTGGAGCACTACTCAGCTCTCGAACCGAAAATGTTATCTTTCTTCAAGTGTACCGCACACAGATTCTGAATCCAGAAGATCAGGGATTCAGACCTCGAAAAACAGGGCGTCAAGATTTTTCTGGTCCTGAAAAACTCATAGTTCCTGTCTTGGTCATGTTTTTATAAGATATTACTATACTGAGATCTAAGAGTAAGCTGGAATGTCTTAATGAACAGAAAAGTCCAAATTCAATCCAGGATTCAAAATCTGAGATTAAGATCACGAAAAACCGAGCCCGAGGAAATTTGAAGGCAATGAGTTAAATCGAAAAGAGAGTCTATCTATCAACAGAAATAACATACTCTTTTCACCGCGCTAGCCTATCTAACCATTATATTTCGTCGATTGTCTACACATTTGTGTATATGCTTTGTGTACAGGGCCCTAGTTTCATATTGGTAAATCTGGTAATTACCAGGGGTCCAGCTTTTGGAACAAGCACCCCTAAGAATGCCTCAAAAATAAATTCATAAAAAAACAAAAGGGTCCCCCTTTTGTTTTTGAAAAGTACCAGGGGTTCAAAAAACCTGAAACTAGGGCACTGTTTGTGTATATGCTCATACCTGCTCTCTGTATGTTAAGAAGAGTGTATAATGTAACACTAGATGTACGCACCTAGGCTGTGTTGGAGACTGGATATCATATTATTACTATTTTTATGTATTCTATGGATATTAGCAAGTTGTAGAGCTACTTTTATTGTGTTGTCAATAATAATTTTGGAATTTAGGGTCTGCAGTAGTCTTCAAACAAAAGTAGACTTCAGTTATGACAGGTAAGAAATCATTGTTCACTTGGAATTGGATTATTGTTCTCACTAGTGCTTTTTGCCAGCCCCTAAGCCCCCTGGAGCCAGCGTTCTTGGAGTAGGATCATTTCAGCGTTCTTGAGGCCCGTCCAGCCTTCTTGATCAAGTCCAGCGTTCTTGGGGCCAGCTGAGTGTTAGCCTACTCGCGTGTCAGCAAGTCCAGCGTTTTGGGTCAGGTCGTGAAAAAAAGTAGAAGTGACAAAAATAAGCACCCCGAATGAGGTCCCAAATTTCTGGCACAGATATACCGCCGACAAAATAAGCACGCCTAAGAATGACATTTTGGTGAAAAAAGGTGGAAGGGACAAAATTTTAGTCTAAGAATTTGTCTATATTTAGCTTAATTTAGACCTCAAATTCGGATTCCCCGCAAAAATTACCCTAAAAAAGTACGTTTAGAAAATAGCCACCCCTAAGAATGCACTCTGAAAGTAAGGGAAAAATCAGCACTGAAATACTAGGTAAAAGGATTTTGAGAAAAAATTGTTTGCACATGGTACTTTACTAATTTGCTGGTGCTTGTGCGTCAGTCAGTGTACTGTCGTTTCGACCCCTTAGAGGCCGTTTTCGACCCAGATTTCATCATCAGTCAAAAGAAGGTTATCTATTCATCCCTTTTATACAATTTTTAACCACATATTACAGGTCGAAAGCTATCGAATTTCTCATTTGAAGCAACACCATGACGGTTCAAAGCACGTTACAAATGCTCACAGATTTTTGGGTAATTCAGCCACGAGACAGATGTTTCTACAACCCGAACCCTCCAAATTTGCTCATTGGTACAATGGATCAAAAATATGAGAAGCCATATTTGATTTCCGTCAAATTTCTGGAGAAGGTTGATAACTCCACAATTGCAAGATTCGTGAATGATGGACTGCGTAAGTTAATCAGGATTTCAAATACTTTGACTGGCTAAAATCATTTCAGGAGAACTTATTGAACCGGAAAAGCTTCTTCTGCTGGTTACAGATGGTGTGGCGTATATGAAAGCAGCCGGAAGGGCAAGTTATTTTAGTATTTTAAATAGAAAATTGTAGATATTTTTTAGGCGCTAAGTGTCTTTTATCCGAACATGATTCATGTGACCTGCATGTGCCACGCCCTTCATCGCGTAAGTGAGGACATCAGAACAAGGCTTCCGGACGTTGATGACCTAGTCAACAACACAAAGAAAGTGTTTCGCAAGGCACCTTCACGAGTCGCTAAATTTCACGAAATGTGTCCAGATATCTCGTTGCCTCCAAAACCTGTACTCACTAGATGGGGAACTTGGATTGACGCGTCAAACTACTATTGTTCCTATTACGACGAAGTCAAAGCGGTAGTTCATACATTTGACCCAGACGATGCGGATTGTATTCTCAAATCTCAGCGGGCATTTAATTCCACCACAGTGAAGCAGAGTCTCGCACTCATTAAAACCAACTATTCGATTCTACCAAAGTCAATAAAGCGCCTGGAAGAGCAAGGCTTGAAATTGAACGAATCGTTAGCGATTCTCCAGGAAGTCAAAGAAGAGCTTGAGTGGATTCCCGGAGAGATTGGAAACGCGGTCAACATCAAATTGGAGCAAGTTATCGCAAAGAACAAAGGACTCGAAAAACTGATGGTGAGTTCTAATTTCTTGATCATTAAAAAATATAATCGTTTAAATTCCTAGGCAATCAACAGAGTTCTCATTGGCGAAAAACAAGATGATATCGGTATGAATCCTGACGTGATCGCGGCCTACAAATATGCACAAATCCAGTCATGCGATGTGGAAAGAAGTTTCAGTATTTACAAACGAATTTTGGAAGATAGAAGAACGAGTCTCACGGAAGAAAACATTGAAAAGTTAATGATTTGCAATTGTTATTATACAGAGTAAAAGGAATTGTTTGTGTTACTTCTGAATGAATAAAATTGTTACGCAGATTGTTACACAATAGGCCTAAAATGACAACCATAGCTAAAAACAGCTAAAATTGGCATAAAACCTGCAAAATTAGCTGTTCTTAAAATCCTATTTTTTTGTCCTATTTTGCAATTTTTGTTCCTATTTTAGGATCCTAAAACCGAAATTTATTTTCCTAAAAATCCCAGCTCTATTCATCACCCTTATAGTAAACACCCCCCCCCATAAATCCGGAAAATTCAGATTCGGGGTCGAACACAAAACCGACAAACTTTGGGGTGGCCGACATAGGTCGAACAGGTCGAACGTTTTCGGAACCGAAAAATAACAGAAAATGAAAATCTGAAAAAATTTATAATTTGGACCAGATCTGAAACTTTGTGCTCTGATTTGGTCTCTTCTACACTGCGTGCTATTTTTTGTTAAAGCCAAAAAAAGCGGGGCACCGGCAGATTCAACTGATAAACATAGATAATTTTACAAAAGCGAAAGATGCTCTAGAAATTTCTCTATCTTCTAAGTGGAGAAACAAATAACATATTCAGAATCTACACAAAAACTGACATAAGACCGGCTACATCAGATTTTAGTTATCTAGCCAAAAAATGGGCTAAATCGATGGGCCAATTCAACTAGGGTTCACATTGCACATCCCTATCTGGATACATGATCCTCACCGCCTATGTGTCTTGTTAAACCAAAGTTTACCAATCCAAATAATAATTAGGCGATATTTTTCGAGAAAGCAAATATGACTCCTGTTATTATTCAGGAATAGCCGAAGTGCACCACGTGATGGAAGGGACAGTGAACACTTTCTCCATTCTGTTCAACGTCTACTTGCTTTACCTCATCAAATATCACTCCGCTTTTGGAGTCAAACTGTATCAATACCTGTTGACCATCGATGCATTGCTTGATCTCACCCTTAGCATAAGCGCGTTTATTGCGCAGCCGGTAGTTTGCTATTTGCATTTTGTCTTGAATTTTGGCAAAAATTGAACAACTTTAAGCAGATGACGAAAATAGGGCGAAAATGCCACTTTTTAGCCATTTCCACAATTTTTTAGCCAAAATTTGACACAATTTATCAAGGTCAACATTTTCGCTGTAACACTAAGCCTAAAACGATAATATTATCGAAAACAAAAACGTTATAGAAAATTCTAGAAAATACCAAAGAAAAAGCAATGACGACTCTCATTTTAGAGAATTACCGAGGGCTAAAATTAAAGAGTTACGGCAGTTAAAGAAAAATTTCCAGGTCCTACTGACTATAAATGGCTATTCTACGATCATATCAAACGGTTTCTTTTCCGGTCTTTCGCCTTCTTTTGATGCATTTGCTGTGATGGTGTATCTGACCATTCTACATACAAATATTATATGGATCCCAGTTCAATTTATCTACAGATATCTGTTATTGTGCAAAGCAAAGTAAGATTTGTACAAAATTTTAGCTGCCTAAATATTGATCAGCGATTGGAGATGGGTAATTTTTGCTGCGGATACACTTGTCCCCAGGGACGAGAGTTTAGACCGCTTCCCAAAGGAAAGCTTCGAATTAGGTCTCAAAAAGACAACGACCGTTGTAGGACTTTGAGCACAAACCGACCAGTAGGACGAAAGAGTCTTTTCTTTCGATAATTTAGTCTCAACAAAGACCTAGTTTGCTCTGTTCTAGGTCTAAAATCTCATCATGGATTTTCCCTAGATTAGAGTTATGCAAAAACAACTCTAAAGGAAAAAATTAGGAAAAATCACAGATTATAATCTAGTGGTAATCTAGAGGTAAACAATGTTAACCTCCTTTCCTATAGAGAGTACCATTCGGCCCAACGATATTACGTTATCAAAGTTTAAATTTAATTTTTAAATCTAAAAATTCGATAATCAGACGGCTTTTGGCCGGTCCCGTTTCAAATAATCTAGACAAGACTGTAATACTCACTTTTAGTGCCGAATCGACACGATCCACCATGTTTGTTGTCACGATTGCGGTAGCACAGAGCGCAATTACTATTTTCGTCACTTTTTGCGTTTATGGAGAAGCGCGCGAAGAGTTTCAGCCGATAGGTCGTCATGTGCTGGAATTAAACAGCTGGCCACATACCGGAACGATCTACGTATTGGGACGTCATTTAGTATGTCTTAAAATTTAAATACTATTAATTAATAAATTGTAACGGTAATATTTTTAATTGGGAAGCGTTTTGACCATTTTTCACTCTTACCTAAACCGCAGTGTCTATGTCACGTTCCCCCGATTCAGACTCATGTCTTTTACGGCTTTTAGGTCGTTTTAGATAGAACCTCTCTATAGTAAATCGACCCCGCTGATCTCGAATCCAGGGTCAGATTTATCACTAGTCTATCCCCACAATTTGATAGATGGTGGAATTATTTGTTATCATTAGTTCAAATTTGATCACCCAAGAGATAGTTAGATCATCAATTCTAAAAAACATAATTATAGACAGAATGGCAACTGATAGCCTGCTTGGCATCCTGGAACATGACGTGTGGTGGAAGCATTTTCATTGTGACGTGGTGCGAAAATAGGATCGCCAAAAACTTCGATCAACTCACCCAGCACTCGACTAATAGCGGCACGCAAAAGATGCACAAGGAGTTTCAACGAGCACTTTTGGCCATGGTAGTTTTAAATTATAGAAAATTTTTGAATTTTTTTCTTCGTTTTTTCACAATTTTGCACATGCTACAAAATTCTCCAAAAATAGAAAAAAATGATTAGTAATTTTTAATTTCAATACAAAATATTTGGCCGATAGTTCAAAATTTTTGCAAAATCCGCGATTCAGTTATCTGGACAAAATCAGCAGCCAAATAAACGAGTTTTGATTGGCGCAAAAATGTGACAAAACTCATGTGAGAAATGTTTATCAAAGTTGTTAAAATTGTTAGTAGTTTGGCACTATATAGACATCATATTTGTGTATATCACGTATAAGGTTTTCGCATATTAGACTTCACAGGATATGAAGCGCCAGTTCAAATGCTATTGAACAACATTTCTCATAAGAGCTTTATATGGCCCAAAAAAGCCATTTTCACCAACATTTTTTCCACCAAGTTTAATGGAAAAAAATAACATCACACGAAGAATTCCGGAAAATTTGGATACAATTTCAAATTTTCATTTATATGAAAAATCTGAAGATTCTACAGTCAATACATTTCAGGCAATTTCCCCATTGGTATCCTCCACCATTCCCGCGTTCTACTTCATAACCGTTATTGTACTCAAACTACGCCCCGGACCTATCCCGTCAGCTTTAATCTCACTTTGTCTGTCGTCAGTCACACTTATCAATCCTTTGACGACGATCATTTGCTTTCGCTGCTATCGCCAAGCGACCATTCGTCTTCTCACTTGTGGACAGTTTGGAAAGTCTCAGAGAAATGTTGGCAGTACCACGATGGTTACTAAGATTACCTCCACCATTTCAAAACAATAATGCAGAGGAATGCGCTGGAGTTTTTATTCGAGCTCACTTGATTGATGTTGGTACAAAATTAATGTTAAAATTTCATACCGAGAAATAAATGGCTTGCACAGTACAGTCTAGATTAAGCTTAAGATCAAGCTTAAGCTCAAGCTACAGCCTAAAATAAGGGTTGTTCGGGCGCTTAAGCCTAAGACTAAGTCCCTATTAAGCCTAAGCCTAAAGCCAAAGCTTAAAGTATGCCCTTATAAGGCGTTGTTCAGCCTAAAACCTAGGTGCGAAGATTTTGCACAGAAAAAATACTTTTTTGCACGACAAAAAATACTATTTTGCACGAAAATATTTTAGCACGAAAAAAAAATACTTTTTTGCTTTTTCATTTTTTGCACGAAATAAATACTAATTTGCACGAAAATTTTTTGCACGAAAAAAAATACGTTTTTGCTTTTTGGGTTTTTGCACGAAAATAAATATTTTTGCACGGAAAAAAATATTACGCATAAGCAAGCTGATAACAGGAAAATTGATCTTTATCCGTGAGATTGAGTATTAATATTCACAGTTAAGAGACAATTTAAAAGATCAAAGGCCACTTTCGGAAACTTATCGAAGGTCTATTTATCGAGATTTCTGACCATTCCCATTTATATTGGGATTTATTGAGAAGTAAAAGGATGTGGATTTTATGGATTTTTTAGTTGGAACTCCGACTAAACTAATTGCGTTTGCTCTTACATGCTAATATATTTACTTCTCTTACTACCGCTGCTGATTTTGTTATTCTCTTTTTAAAGATGCCTGTAAAATTATACTCCTACACAAATTCTTAGAATTCATTGGTAAATCTAATATATACTAGTGATCAAAAGTTCAAGCTAGATAATTACCCAATTTTCAAAGATGCCTCGTAAAATGTTATAAATTTTTTCAAAATCTATGCGAATGAAGTCCTTATTTTATAAAATTTGTATGGAATTTCTCTGGTTCTCTAGACTTTGAATTTTGTTCTAAATTCCGTTCCAGTTTTGTAATCTGGCCAAAAAAGCAAATTATGTGCTAGATAAGCCACGGGCCAGACGAGTCGAGTCGTAATAGCGTTTCAAATGAATGAACACATCACCATTCTTTTTTATTGCTTGTTGAGAGCAAGACAGGCGAAAGCCAAACTGGATATTTTAGTACAGTCGAGTCTCAGATTAACGCGGATCAAGGGACCAGACAAAATCCGCTTGTTATTCCTCACACACATTTTATTCCATCGTAAAGAGAAATGAAAAAGAACACAGCAAAAGCAGTGAACATTCTGCGCACACTACAGATGATGCAAGGCGAAATGAGTCTTTTCCGCTTCTTTGAAGACTGTCTCTATGAAAGAAAAGGCCGAGTAAGTAAGCCATACAAAATTACGATCTCTGCGCTCTGACGTTTTCATTGGTCAGTATATTAGTGGTTTTTGGCACAATTGAACTTAATTTCAAAAAGACCACTAAATCGGGAAGCTAGACACAATACCTGACCCGTTAAAAGTATTAAGAAAGAATATTTTCCTATTTTGTACTGAAAGCTCCTTAGCGATTTGTACTCGCTTTTGTAAAATTAAAAGTGCTAGTTAAAAGTGCTAAGGAGCTTTGTTCGAAACCCAGCGATTTCTAAAATTTTAAAAATACTAAACTATATACAAAATTTTGGCAAAGTTCCAATTCCGGATTTGAACTTTACCTGTCTTAAACTAATCACTTTCATCAACAATTTATAGACAGTTATGTGCCGGTTAAGAGTGAACGCAAATATTGAATTGAGGCGTTACCCTGGATCGCTCAGGAAGGCATCTCAAGAGCAAAGTTCATGGTCATGACAAGCAACTTGGCTATTGCGCGATGCCTTCTTGAGCGGTCCAGGAATCCGATATATGGAGCCCTTGATCCCACACGAAGGTCGCCTAAAGTGGGAACGCTCTTTT
This sequence comes from Ditylenchus destructor, assembly GCA_022814885.1. Taxonomy (NCBI): domain Eukaryota; kingdom Metazoa; phylum Nematoda; class Chromadorea; order Rhabditida; family Anguinidae; genus Ditylenchus; species Ditylenchus destructor. The sequence continues at coordinate 31,204 of JAKKPZ010000186.1, forward strand.
TTGACAAAGAATGATTAATGAGAGTATTTCGTACTTTAGCTAAGTTGACGATTAGCCGATGTCGGGGCTTTAGCTGTGGCGTATACGTTAATGAAACCAGGAAAAACTAAAAGCAACAATTTTGTAGTCTAAAATCGGTAGACTAAGTGTAAAATGGGAGCGCTCATTTTTTTGGCAGCTATGACAAACATGATTACACAAATGGCTAAAAATGAAAAACACATTCGCTAATCTGCAGATTAGACGATTTCGGGGCTTACGTTTTGGCTTATAAGGGGGTGTAATAGCCTAATAATAATTTATAGACAGTTATGTGCCGGTTAATCGTAAACACAAATATTGAACTGAGGCGTTATCGCTCATTCACTTCCCGCCTTCCTTCATTTGTGTGTCTCATTTCATTGACTGTCTGTTTGGCCATCTGACAGTATCGAAAAAAAGGCATCTGTCGCATTTTTCAATAGTTTGCTTCGAATGAAAAACATGTCAAAGAACCAAAACCTTTACACTTATTTTTCTGGAAAGCATCTCGCGCAGAGTCCCAAGAGCAAAGTTGCTTATAAGATCATGCCAAGCAGCTTTGCTCTTGGGACCCCTGCGTAAGATGCCTTCCTGCGCGAGTTCTAAGAATCCCATATATGGACTCCTATAAGGCATATAAACCATATAAGGTCAGCTGAGCGGGAGCGCTCATTTTTGTCAGCTGTGACACAAATGATTAATGTGAGTATTTCGCAGAATTGAAGATTAGCCGATTTCGGGGCTTTAGCTATGTCTTATAAAGGGATGTAATAGCGCTTCGTAATCATCTGGGTCGTTTACATGTGCTGCTATGGCGCGATAGCGGGCTCAGGATTTTGATTTACCCTCGCATTTTTTATTATTTCGATACAAATGGCACGTATAACAAACACATTAGCTAATCTGCAGACTAGACGATTTCGAGCTTTAGCTGCCTGTCATCCTTCCCAAATCCCGAATTGTCAGGATAATGCAGTTGATCGGTTTTTGTTTACATAAATACAAGCTTACATAAATGTCAAGCATGGCAACCGGACCGGACCGGGCACCGGACCGGACCGGACCGGACCGAACCGGGGGGTGGCCGGTCCGGCGGACCAAACCGGACCGACCAAAACTGGACAAGCACCCCTAAGAATGCCTTCGGCGGCAAAAAATTTTAAAATTTTTGAAATATTAAAAATTTTCAACGTAAGTTTTTGGCAAACAATTCAATTTTTATAAAAAATTTTTGCCTGCGGCGCTATTTTTCCTTCCATTTTCTATTGTACGTTGCTATTTTTCCAAAATATTCGCCTGCGGCGCTTTTTGCTGTTTGTATGTTTTTCTCTCTTATAAAACTCGGTCTCGGTTACGGCCATTTCTAAGTCGCAAATATTGGTTTGGCCGGAAATTCCTGTCGGTGTTTTTTATGTCGGCCATTCTTATCAGTGATCAATAATTTCTTGGGAAGTGTTTATACTATTTAATGCACAAGAGAGTCCTTTATTGGAAAATGTGGAAAGCAAGCCTTTTATTATTTTCTTTCCTTAAAATTATTAATTCTCAAAACAATCTCCCTCATAACCACCTCCGGCATGTAATTTTTTATGAATATTCCAAAGGCACCAGTGCGGCCCAAACAGCTAAAAATATTAACGCAGTGTACGGCGAAGACTCTATTTCCACCCGAACCTGCGAGAGATGGTTTCCTCGTTTTAAACAAGGAAGTATTGACCTAGAAGATGAACCACACTCTGGAAGACCCTCCGAGCTAAATGAACCTGCACTTTTGGCATTATTAGCAGAAGACAACCGGCAATCAACAGATTTTGCAGAGCAGCTTGGGACCAGTCATTCTACAGTAGAAGACCATTTGAAAGCTCTTGGCTATAAGAAAAAGTATGGTGCTTGGATACCGCACCACCTGAACGATGCCGACAAATGGCAGCGAATGTCCATTTCCGCCAATTTATTGTCCCGTTACCATCGTAAGTCCTTTTTATCCCGCCTAGTAACAGGGGACGACAAGTGGATATTTCACGCCAACTTTCGCCGCAAAAGGCAATGGGTGGGCCCAGGAGAAAAGGCAAAAACCTGATCCAAAGCCAGATCGCTATGGGAAAAAGTTAATGCTCTCCGTCTGGTGGGATATGGAAGGCGTGATCCATTATGAATTGTTGGGCAGAAAGGAGAGACTCACAGCTGCAACGTACAGTGCTCGTCGAAAACCTATATAGGGTCCAAAATTTCGACCGTAACCCCTCGGTTTTCGCGAAATAGAAATTTTATATGAATTTACCGTTATATGAATTTACCGTTATATGAATATGCGGTTATATGAATATGCCGTTATATGAATTTACCGTTATATGAATATGCGGTATATGAATATGTAGAGAGCCTCTAAAAAAGTTTACTGTAATATAGTACTATGTCGGCCTATTTTTGTGTTTAATTTTGCTGTTTGTTATCATGAAAATGGGAACAACGTCAATGGATGAGAATGGGATGAAAGACATTGAAATTTCTCTTTCAAAATAAATAGAAAAAATCCAAGAGTGGACGCGGACCGACTTTTTTCAGTCTGGACCGGACCGGTCAAAGAGTCGATCCGGTCGGCAGACCGGAAAATTTTTTGACGTTTTAGGTTTAATTTGCTAATTTTCTTAAGCACTTTGAAGATTTATTCGTCGAACAATTATATTTTTGGATATTTGCTACAGATATTTTTATGTCAAAGTTTTTTGTGAAATGCCTGTAATTTTGTCACATTATCTAAAATGTTTGCTAAAATTTTAACAATTTTTTAAATGCCGTGTAATGTGTAAATTTCGAATGAATCTATCTATGAAATCTTAAAGGTAAAAAATTTGAATTATTTTCGTGCCTTATTTTACACTGGAAATTTGTGTATATTTTCGCAAATATATTTTATCCATGTCTCTGTTAATGCTCTGAAGAAGTAGAATATTACTACAGTCGTCCCTCTCTAATCCGTCCCTCTCTAATGGAGCACTCTCCCTAATCGAGCGCACTTTGGCCAAAACGGATTTTTTTGTATGGAAATTCCCTCTCTAATCGAGCGCTCCCTCTCTAATCGAGCACATTTTGGGGGTCAGGCCCGAAAAGTGACGAAAGGGTCCCCCCTATTGTTTTTCAAAATTTTTTTTTTCCGGCCGCCGCCATTGGCGGCGGCCGGAGAAAGTTTCTGAATTTCTAACAAAAAATTTAAATTTTCAAGTAAAATTTTTACCTAAATTTCAAATTTTTCTCAAAATTTTGCGAACATTGTTTGTGTGTTCTGACCCTTTTTCCAACAAAGTTTCAAATTGAATAATTTAATACCGCATAATTCAAAATTTTTAATAATCATGAAAAATTTTACAGTTTCGTTCCAAAACCTAGCTAGATCGCCTATTTAAATCGTGAATAAGTTAAAAAATTACACAATTTTTAACTTAAAATGACCAAATTTTGATGTTTAGTGAAATTTTTTATTGAAAATTAAAAATTGAAAATTATACCTGAATTCATACTGTACTGGAAAAAATACAGCCAAATTTTGATTTCACTAAAATTTGGTTTAAAAATCTAAAAAATATCTAAAATAGACTGACATGGATTTTTTTGTATGGAAATTCCCTCTCTAATCCGACCCTCTCTAATCGAGCACATTTTGGCCAAAACGGATCGCGCTCGATTAGAGAGGGACGACTGTACTAGAGAAAGCACCGCGGCATCGCCCTCAAATATAGATTTTTAAAAAATTTGAAAAGAATTTTTTCGTACCCCGGGGTACCTCTAGAATTTTTCTGACCCCGGATTCGGACTCCTTGCACCCGAAAACCCCCGGGGGGGGAAAAATCCTCGTGTCAAAAATCGATTTCACCCGCGCGGAATCGAACCTTCATCGGCGGGCCGGTACCTGGGCCCCATTGCACTCGACCATGGAGTAGGGGCGCAGGCGCCGAAATAATGTGAACTAGCTTGGGAGGGAGCCGCTAGGGCTGTGCAATGCTAACCTTTCCTAACCTTTGCTAACCCATGAAAAGGGACGTCAGCATGCTAACCCAGAAGGTTAGCATGCTAACCCACATTTTTTGTGCAATAACCAGAAACGAAGAGAAGCCACAAGAGACGTGAGACAAAGAGAGCGTTTTATTGGGCGCCGCACACTAGCTCTTTATTGGCCGCATTCTGAGTTAGGTGCCAGAGAAAGAGAGACACGATTAGATAGTGGGAAATAACCGACTTTCCTCTGAATTAATCCGGAGTGGGTTAGCATGCTAACCTCCCTTCTATTTCAAAGGTTAGGATTGGGGTTAGCATTGGGGCGGTTAGCAAAGGTTAGGAAAGGTTAGCATTGCACAGCCCTATTTTGCACAGAGGCAGGCCACTGTCTGCCCCTTTTCCATTTCATTTCATTAGCCTGAGAGGCGCCAGAAATTCAAAATTTAAAATCACTGATTAGATCTCTGTCTCAAAAATTATGTCCGCGCCTGGTAGAGCCTTCTGAATGGTTTAAAAAGTTCACTGGAAGTAAACGTCAAATATTCTAAGGAATCCACTGATGTTGCAAGTGCCTTGCTGGAGGAACCGGAACAAAGTGATTCGTGCGAAGTATTTGGTCCAGAAGCATTGGAATTTGGATAAACGTTATTGACAGCTTGCATTGACTCCAGAATCCTTTTTCTTCTAAAATTTTTTCACTTTAAAAATAAATACCACCGAGCGACCTTACAGGCGAAGGGTTTTAATTGCAGGGAATACGGTTGTTAAACAAAGTAAAAATTCAAAATCGAAAATGGGAACTTTTCCGATATTATTTCTTAGTTTCGAAATTAAATCTCAGAAAATATTCTTTCTTAATACTTCTAGAAGGTCAGGTCTTGTGGCTAGCTTCACAGTGATATGAACCATATATATACAACCGTAATCCTCCGAAATGTGCAATATTCACTAAACGCACAGAGACTCACTAAACGCTATTACATTAACGTACATGCCACATCTAAAGCCCCGAAATCCGATAATCTTCAATTCAGCTAAAGTGCGAAATACTCACATTAAGCACGTTTGCCAAAAATGAGCACTCCCACTTTAGCCGACCTCGTGTGGGATTAAGGGGTCCAAACATCGGTTCCTGGACCACTTAGCAAGGCATCTCGCGCAGGGGTCCCAATGGCAACAGGTATGTTAAATGCAGTACAAAGTACAAATATGAGTTGAAATTAGGACAGAGATACATTTATGAAGAAGGAAAGTAATTTATTAAACAAATAAGGATAGTTTAGCCGGTTCGGCCTTAATCCCAGACGACTAAACGCAAATTCTTATGCTAGTTAATTTCACAAAATTTGGTTCACATATTTTGCTTAAAAATTCACGACTGCTGCTTTATCTCTTTTAACCCTTCATTGCCGAGTGTATCCGATCGGATACGTTTTTGATTTGCTAAAGACTTCACAAAAAGAAAGAAAGGAATGAGTGTTCATTCCCCTAATACAATCAGGATCAAGTTCATGGCTGCGTGACCAACAGTTGATGGACCCAACTTCGTGATTTTTGTGACTTGGGGAACCCCCCTTATTTTCGCGAAATAATGGGGGTCTCTGTCAGACAAAAAATTCTGTTTCTGAGTGTACGGTAGGTAATGAGTCATGCTATGTCAGGTCACGTGACATGCAAAATTTTATTTTAATGGATGAGGGTTGGTACTCAGGGAATATTGTAGAGCAGGGTCGACTTCCTAGGGGAAAACTTATTAGTTGTGTCACATGATTGGAAGTTTTTTCATTTATGACTCATGTTATGTAACCTTACATGACATCACGTGATGTCATGTAAGGTGACATGGGGTCATGTCATGTAAGGTGACATGGGGTCACGTGAACCCCTGTTATGTGACCCCCTGTCACGTGACCCCCTGTCACGTGAGCTGACATCACGTGATGTCACCTTACATGACATGCCCCCATGTCACCTTACATGCCCCGCCCCGCAGGGGCGGGGGAGGATGCATGCCGCGGCGGCGAAGCCGCCGCGGCTTGCCCCGGGTTTTTGGGCGGCGGCCGAAGGCCGCCGCCCAAAAACCCGGAACCCCCTGAACCCTGTATAGAAAAATGCATACTGATATGTGGCTAAATCATATCATAGGTTGCTCGCGGCGAGCGAGGATACGTCGAGCGAGCCGTAACCCGCCTGAAGGGCGGGTTTGCCCCACTGACCCTGATACAGACTTATGCATACTCACACAGGAGTTTTCTGATTTTATGCATACTGATTCACGCTGCGGCGCCGAAGGCGCCGCCTAGCGAGGGGAGGGGGCCGCGGAGCGGGGCCCTCCCCGGAGCTAGTTATTCATACAAAGAGTATGTCTGTAAATAGATCACATATTAAAGAGAAATAAACAATGGCGGCCATACAGATTTTGATAAAGACAGCTCACCAAAAGGAAAGCTAAGGGTAATGCAGACATTCTGCCTTTTGTCTATGGCTCCGGCAATGAAGTGTTAAAGCGTTTTTTGACTTGATCTGAAATAAAAATAGGTAAGCGAAATTGTTACTGATGACTCACTAAACGCTATCCCCCATATAATTGCAGTAACTCGATTTTTCTGTGTCCGTCACACATTCAGTTGATCTCACATTTGAGTCACATTCAGACAGTGTTGTAGCATAGGGTTAAATGTGACTTAAATGTGAAATCTGTTGAATGTGTCCCACATTTAACGAAATCCACATTTGAGACACATTTAGACTATCATTCAGCACTGCTCAAATGTGACTCAAATGTGAGATCAACTGAATGTGTGACGGACACAGAAAAATCGAGTTACTGCAATAGGAAGTCAACACATTTGAGACACATTTAATATATACTCTCTCTAAGTCTCTAATCGTCTATCCAGTAATGTCTAATCAATTCCTCTAACTTTGATAGGAAATCAATATGAAATATTAGTAAAAAGTAAAATACGTCTCATTTTCTCTGCTGAATCCAATTTTTTGAACCAAAATTGATATCTCTAATCGTCTAACCAGTAATGTAAAAGTGATGGAAAAATATCCGAAAATTTATATCCCAGGAATATTGATGAAAAATATCGAGTAATTCATATCCGAGGAAAAACGATGGAAAATTATGCAAAAATTTATATCCCAGGAAAATTGATGAAAAATATCCAAAATTTTATATCTCAGGAAAAATTGATGGAAAAATAACCGAAAATTTATAGAAAAATATCCGAAAATTTATATCCCAGGAAAGATTTTTGGAACATTATCCAAAAATATATATCCCTGGAAAAATTGATCGAAAATTATGCAAAAATTTTTATCCCAGGAAAAATTAATGAAAAACTAGCCAAAAATTTATATCCCAGGAAAAATTGATGGAAAATTATCTGAAAATTTATATCCCAGGAAAAATTGATGAAAAATATCCAAAATTTTATATCTCAGGAAAAATTGATGGAAAAATAACCGAAAATTTATAGAAAAATATCCGAAAATTTATATCCCAGGAAAGATTTTTGGAACATTATCCAAAAATTTATATCCCAGGAAAAATTGATTGAAAATTATCCAAAAATTTATATCCCAGGAAAAATTAATGAAAAACTATCCAAATTTATATCCCAGGAAAAATTGATGGAAAAATATCCGAAAATTTATATCCCAGGAAAGATTTTTGGAACATTATCCAAAAATATATATCCCTGGAAAAATTGATGGAAAAATATCCGAAAATTTATATCCCAGGAAAAATTGTTTGGAAAATTATCCAAAAATTTATATCACAGGAAAAATTGATGAAAAATTATCCAAAAATTTATATCCCAGGAAAAATTGATGGAAAAATATCCGAAAATTTATATCCCAGGAAAAATTGATGGAAAATTATCCAAAAATTTATATCCCAGGAAAAATTAATAGAAAATTATCCACAAATTTATATCCCAGGAAAAATTTTTGGAAAATTATCCTAAAATTTATATCTCAGGAAAAATTGATGGAAAAATATCCGAAAATTTATATCTCAGGAAAAATTGATGGAAAATTATCCAAAAATTTATATCCCAGGAAAAATTGATGGAAAATTATCTGAAAATTTATATCCCAGGAAAAATTGTTTGGAAAATTATCCAAAAATTTATATCACAGGAAAAATTGATGAAAAATTATCCAAAAATTTATATCTCAGGAAAAATTGATGGAAAATTATCCAAAAATTTATATCCCAGGAAAAATTGATGGAAAATTATCCACAAATTTATATCCCAGGAAAAATTTTTGGAAAATTATCCAAAAATTTATATCCCAGGAAAAATTAATAGAAAATTATCCACAAATTTATATCCCAGGAAAAATTGATGGAAAATTATCCAAAAATTTATATCACAGGAAAAATTGATGGAAAAATAACCGAAAATTTATATCCCAGGAAAAATTGATGGAAAAATAACCGAAAATTTATATCCCAGGAAAAATTGATCGAAAATTATCCAAATTTATATCTCAGGTAAAATTGATGGAAAAATATCCGAAAATTTATATCCCGGGAACTATATCCCGGTAAATATAGCAGGAAAATTTATATCAATCTATCCCGGGAAGAATAGCTGGAAAATTTTATATCAATCTAACCCGGGAAATATACCGGAAAAACTTATATCAATCTATCCCGGGAAGAATAGCTGGATAATTTTATATCAATCTATCCCGGGAAATATACCGGAAAAACTTATATCAATCTATCCCGGGAAGAATAGCTGGATAATTTTATATCAATCTATCCCGGGAAATATACCGGAAAAACTTATATCAATCTATCCCGGGAAGAATAGCTGGATAATTTTATATCAATCTATCCCGGGAAGAATAGCTGGAAAATTTTATATCAATCTATCCCGGGAAATATACCGGAAAAACTTATATCAATCTATCCCGGGAAGAATAGCTGGATAATTTTATATCAATCTATCCCGGGAAATATACCGGAAAAACTTATAACAATCTATCCCGGGAAGAATAGCTTGAAAATTTTATATCAATCTATCCCGGGAAGAATAGCTGGATAATTTTATATCAATCTATCCCGGGAAGAATAGCTGGAAAATTTTATATCAATCTATCCCGGGAAATATACCGGAAAAACTTATATCAATCTATCCCGGGAAGAATAGCTGGAAAATTTTATATCAATCTATCCCGGGAAGAATAGCTGGATAATTTTATATCAATCTATCCCGGGAAATATACCGGAAAAACTTATAACAATGTATCCCGGGAAGAATAGCTTGAAAATTTTATATCAATCTATCCCGGGAAGAATAGCTGGAAAATTTTATATCAATCTATCCCGGGAAGAATAGCTGGAAAATTTTATATCAATCTATCCCGGGAAATATACCGGAAAAACTTATATCAATCTATCCCGGGAAATATACCGGAAAAACTTATATCAATCTATCCCTGGAAATATACCGGAAAAACTTATATCAATCTATCCCGGGAAGAATAGCTGGAAAATTTTATCGGGTGGCCAATAAGTTCTGATGCCACTTTTCAATTACGCATATTTCTTTTAGAATGAATGGATGAGTATGAGTGTTTGATATTATTTTGTTGCCCATTTTGTCTGCGTTCATCCTGTATATAGCTCTTATTTATCACTTCACAAAATATTTAAAATATCACATAAAGTTTGTTATACACCCCCTGTATAAATTTTTGAGGGGTGTATAAATTTTAGGCAAGTATGGCGTCTAAAAACGCTCATAACTCTGCGATAATCCAATGAAAGACAAATCTGTAAAAAGTGCGTGGTAGAGCACAGAATGTAGAATAAGACTAGTAATACAGATTTTTCCGATAAGTAAAAATCATGTGCAAAAAACAAAAAATATATGAAAACCTAAAATGAATTTTGAGGTTGTTGTACACATTCTGTGAAATATCGAATATTTCATGAGATAAAGTATTAAAGTTATATATCGTTGTAAACTAGACAAAATTTGCAGTTATTTGATCTATTGGGCGTATTACGTTTCTATCAAGCAGTTTTCAAAATTTTTAATTTTGAACCCTAACAAAAACATTTCTTAATTTTCTTCAAAAGTATGGTGTCCGAAAATGCTCATATCTTGCCGATAATAAAACGAGAGACTATTCTGTAAAAACTACGTTGTAGTCCACAAACTGTAGAATAAGACTGCTAAAACCGTTTTTTCGGAATAATTAAAATTGTAAACAAAAATTAGCAAAATATGGAAAATACCTTCAAAAAATTTATACAGGGGGTGTATAACAAACTTTATGTGATATTTTAAATATTTTGTGAAGTGATAAATAAGAACTATATACAGGATGAACGCAGACAAAATGGGCAACAAAATAATATCAAACACTCATAGTCAATCATTCATTATAAAAGAAATATGCGTAATTGAAAAGTGGCATCAGAACTTATTGGCCACCCGATACTTGACAGCTCAACACTATGACAGCTCATCTAATGAGAATACAAATGTTAGACGGCGCTAGTATAATATAGATACGGAGAAATGTTTTGCTTATAGCGGACGAACGAGCTGTAGTTGACGTACGACGCTTACGCTTGTGCGTAAGCGTGGCAAAGCGGCCATTTGCATTTCGCTTCTCAAATTTTCAGACACATAAGATCTAATAATTTTCTTCGTAATTACGGAATTCGTAATACAGGAAATTTGACTACGAAGTTCCTGCGTAATCTGCCGAAGTAAAAGTGCCGACAATATACTAATGAGAATACAAATGTTATGGTTCGTATCTGAAAAGTAAGGACTGATTTGAAACGTGGGAAATAACCAGGCAGACACAAACATTCTCTGCGCTCTAACATGTTGCGTTGTCTTTTCGTGTCCCACACACTATAACTCTTTTGACCCCTGCACATCTTGTAAGTATTAAACCGAAAAATGGGTAATTAAACCGGATTTGAATTGCCGGACTTTTTAATTGACTCAAAATATGGGCTGGCGCAGTACAAGTCAAGGCATACTTTTCAGACATGAACCATAGACCGTGTTAGTACAATATTCCATAGGACCACCCAGCGGCTTCTCCGCATGGAGGTGGTCATCCAGGATTTTCCGGATTTCCGGAAGCCATAAATCCCGGAACTCGCCGATGTACCCGGCGAAACCGGTACCAATCGACTCAGCTCGCCGAGACGAAGCGATTCATGTATCACACGCCCGGATCCGAGCGGCGATGGGTGATCTGTGACCTGCCCAAATCCAGGATTTTCCGGAAGCCATAAATCCCGGTACTCGCAAATCTTGTCGGCGAGACCGGTACCAATCGACTCCTCTCACCGTGACGAAGCGGTTGACGTATCACACGGCCGGATCCGAGCACCGATGCGAAACTTGCCCTTTTACGTGACACATGGATCAGGGCTGGGAACTTTGATCGCGGGTCCGATCCGATCCTCAGTGACCCCCAATCCGATCCGATCCGGAGCCCAAAAAAACCGATATTTCCGATCCGATCTGATCCAAAATTTTTCACCAAATTTGGCTGTTTTTCAAAATTTTTCCCAAATCACCTAAGTTTGCTGTTTATGCCCAAAAATGGGTAAAATTTGCAAGTTTTTGGTAAAATATGGCAAAATTAATGTTTTTTCATGAAATTGTACAATTTTCCTATTTTTTACTCAATTTTGCTAAATTAAGAAAAAATTTGGAAAGAACACTTTTTTCAGGCAAAATTTTTCGCGGTAGCGAAAATTTTTGCAATTTTCGGCGTTTTTAGCTCAAAAACAGTAGTTTTGGTTACTAAAAACGACAATTGCCGTTCAATAACAACGGGTAAATAAAGAAAAATCAGCGCCGCAGGCGAAAATTATTCTATTTTTGGCGATTTTCATATAAAAATTTGCACTATTTTTATAAATACTTGGAGGAGAATTGGTATCCAAATAGCGCCGCAGGCGAAAATTTTTAAATTTTGGAATGGTGGTTCATTAAAATTTTCTAAATTTTCCCGGCCAAAAAACCGATCCGATCCTCAAAAAGGATATTTCCGTTTCGATCAGACCCGATCTCCCAGCCCTGATCTGAAGATGTAATTTATAGTTAATATATTGAAATATAGTTGTGGTCTGGGGGCGATAGCCCCCAGACGGTGGCGAATTTTTATATTCGAATCGGTTTGCATTGAAAATTTTCCATATTTCTCGAAAAAGTTCAAAATTTTTCGCTCGCCGAGTGCATTCTTAGGGGTGCTTGGATCGGATCGGAAAATGGCCAAAAAAACCGATCCGATCCGATCCGAACCCCAAAAAAAACGATATTTCCGATCCGATCCGATCTCCCAGCCCTGACACGGATGTCACGTTTTCACGTATGTCAACCCCAAGTCTGACATTGAGAACCCCCCCCTAAAATCATGGGTTTGGGGGGGGGTACTCGCGAGTTTGGGGTCCGGGACCCCAAAAAGTGGGTTATTCTATTGAGTGCAGAAGGACACCTTGCCACTTAGAGGGACCCGATTAGATGAGACAAAATATTTTGCTTATAGCGGTCGAATTAGAAATAGCTTTTCGTAAGCGCGTCATAGCGACCGTTTGCTTTCCGCTACACAAATGTGTAGACACCTCTGGCATAATTATTTTCTCCATGTAAATCTTAAACCTCCTGTCTTAAACACCAAGTCTCCCATATTTTCAAACCGTGAAATAACAAAGAAAATTAAGATGAGTATTCCAAACCAAATGCATTCTGAAATGGAATACATCAAGTATTTAAGCCTAGTATTTGATGTCATAATAGTACTGTGTCAGATCACAACGATATTCTTCACGTTTCACGTAATTTATTGCTCGAAATTTGATAAGAAATCTACAAAGTTGGATCGTATTTCGAATTCAAGCTCGAATTCAGGTCTGCAGGAGGTTAGCGTATTCAAAACATTTGATTGATAATGGATAGATCTCACCAAGTCCGTTTGCATAAACCCAAAACTTTCCGGATCGGTGATCTTTGGTCTCTAAATCCTGGATTTTCATTATGAAATCCGGGATTCAAAAAGAAGTTTTAATCACTCGGATAATTATGAGCGCATTCAATTTGTAAATTTCTAACAGGTGTTTCCCAAATATTGTTTAAGGTGACAGAAATTACGCACCTTACGCTCACCTCTGGTTAGGTCTCCCGATGATAAATCATGGATATCTTTCTACGTTGTCTGCATTTTTGTTAACGCTTGACAGATGCTTAGCGTTAACCTTTCCAATGCGCTACCACTCTCGTACTGCAAAAATGGTTTCCATGGCTTGCATTAGCCTGCTTTATCTTGAACTGTGTAGTTTTGGCTTTTTATATGCTTATAGAAATTCCGCTGGATGTTGAAAAAAGTTGGTCTTTGTTTGATATTGAAAAACAGAGACTTCTGTGATTTTTTGTCTATTAATTGATTGAAACCTATTGGGTAAACGCATTAATTGTGGAACAACAACTTCGGCTGACTAGAAGGGATCGCTGTGGGACCAAAAAATAATCCCCCGTTATATGCACCCTCTTGAAGTAAGCATCCTCCAGTAGTCGCTTTATATAAGCACCGGCCTAATAAAGGTTTGTTTGGATACATAGAAAATTTTGTCGCAAAAATGCAAACTTTTATTTTGGAAATGTCGTTTTGCAATTTCTAAAAGAGCTCGTACGTAGGTGTCAAAAAATCCCAAATTGTCTGGGGTACACAGCTCCCTGTGTTCAGTGACACAGCATTTCCCAAATTAGTTTATTACGTAAAAAATCAACCCATAAACATTTATTTAATAATTGGAAAATATTGCGACATATCAGCATACTTTTTCTCTTTTAGCTAATGATTTTAATTAAGATTAGGTGCATTTAATTAAGATTAAGCACAATATACGAGTAAATAATTAAATTGGCTTTCTCTTTAAAAATTGACTAAAATTTACCCCTGAAATAATTTATAACACTGAAATTTTTGAATATTTATTGAAAATTTCACAAATTTTCGGCCCAAAATTTTGGAAAAACAGTGAGACATACCACAAAGTTACGGTGAAAACTTTCGCAAAATTTCCTCCTTGTTTCCCACTTTTGGGGGGGGAGGGGGTACCTACCAGGGCTGCAACCGGTATCCGGTATCCGGTTAAACGGTATCCGTTATCCGGCGTTTTTGGCCAACCGGTATCCGGTTACCGGTTTTTTGGGAGGTGCCCCGATTGCAGGCCAAAAAATTAAGCACCCCTAAGAATGCAGTCAGCGCCGCAGGCGAAAATTTTTAAAATTCCGTAGAATATTCCAAATTTTCAATGTCAATTTTTGGCATACAGCGTAATTTTTGGAATAAATTATTAAAATTATTATTTCCATATTTTCATTGAATGAACAAACTTATATTTTTTTGTATTGAAAACAATAAAGCAAAACACAAAGTTTTCATAATTTCCATTTTGACGCCTATATCATATTTATAGCAAAAATAGTGAAAACTGTTTCAAAAATGGACAAACAACTCAAAATATGATGAAATTGAGTATATGCGAAAATGTTCATTTTTGAGTGAAAAAATTAGAGGTTAGAAAAAAACTGAAAAATGCGGCAGAATCTTGACAAAAAGTTGATATAGAGTGAGTAATATCAAATTTGGGTCAATCTTAGTGGAAATGTCTAGAAATACCAGTATGAATTGGATATTTGGCCAAAAGTTGGCCAAAGATTTCAAGATGAAATTTTGACAATATTGTCAAATTGTCAAGATTTCAACAAAAATTGTCAAATTGTCAAATTTTCATTGCTTGACAATTTGAAAATTGTCTTGACAATTTGACAATTTTTGTTGAAATCTTGACAATTTGACATTTTGACAATATTGTCAAAATTTCATGACAATTGTCAAATTATCACGTTAGTGACACAGGCCCCAGAACTACAGGGTGGCCCAAAAAAAATTCCACCTGTTGAGGCCTCTATATTTCGTCTGTTGTGAAGCAACCCCAATGATGTTAATAGCTTAAAAACTGCTACTATCTGAGATCTCTTACATGCAAAAGAGATCTTATTCGTAAACAACGAATTTCATGGATATCTGACCCCATGAATACACCTCACTTTGCAATTTTTCTCATACAAATTGAAACTTTGGAATCCTATTTCGACCGCTTTTTACAGAGGAATTGATCAAACCAAGGTCAGATTCAGGTCCGCCGTGAAATTCTGGGTAAGATAGGCTATTCTGCGGCTATCTACCGAAAATTTTATTTTTTTCCGACTTTTTTGCCCCATTTTTTACATATATTCGGAAGAAACTTGACGAAAATCGTCTCTGACGACCATGCCGTTGACCACAAAGTTGTTCAGTGAGTCGCATACTACCCGAAAAACACATTTTTACCAAGAAAAAAATTTTCACCATTTTTTCGGTACCATGTGGTACCCCACATGGGTTAAAAATCGATTTTTCAAAAAGTTCTAAAACTTTTAAGCTCTTAGCGTTTTTAGGGGTTTTTTGGCGCGCTGTTTCCGAATCTGAAATTGATTTTTTCATATCTCATTGAAAAATTTCATTTTCAGGCTGAAAACGATAAATTTTGGCGAAAAATTGCCGTTTTCAGCCCGAAAATGACATTTTTCAGTGAGATATGAAAAAACCAATTGCAGATTCGGAAACAGCGCATCGAAATACCCCTAAAACTACTAACTGCTTAAAAGATCCCGGAGCAGAGCTCACGGAACGAGGCGCTGCTACCAGTGAAGATTTTCCCTAGAGCACTCAAACTTAGCTAGAGAGAAAAGTCTTGGTCCCTGACCGCCTAATGATTTGGCCTAGCAATTTAGTATGTGTTCTGACACAAAGTTCGTATTAATAATTTATTGCGTGAAACAACAGGGACACTGTACATTCCAATACACTGCTTATATGTGTGACAAAAGTGGGCGTCAGAGAGAGAGTGGCTCTGCCGCAAATCCATTAGTGGGCGAGTGCCCGGATACAATAAAGTGCTTTCAGAGAAATTCATAACATAAACCTTTTAAGAGAATAATCACGTGAACAAAAGAGTTACAAAAGAGTTGATCTGTGAACATTAAGAACAGAGTAATTAGATCTTTACACGTTATAACCATGGCA
The DNA here is from genome assembly GCA_022814885.1 of Ditylenchus destructor. Lineage (NCBI taxonomy): Eukaryota > Metazoa > Nematoda > Chromadorea > Rhabditida > Anguinidae > Ditylenchus > Ditylenchus destructor. The sequence goes on from JAKKPZ010000186.1 coordinate 47,356, forward strand.
AGTCGGTCCCTCGACTTAAATTGTTGGCGTTACCCGAGGGTTAAACAGTTCACAAAATCTGATTTCTTAACATTTGAGCTAACTGATATTTCATTTATGTAGGAGAAGAAGTTTGAATTTCATGAGCATTTTTGATTTTGAGAAGGGGTTTTTAGTAAAAGGTTTTGGTGGTTTGAAGTTTTGGCACACTTGCATAGGAGAACCTCGTCCTTCCCAAAGTTTGGACGGACCCTCGTCCAAATGAAAAAATAAGAGCGGTATTATGAGATCTTGAAAACCAAGTGACTGCCCATTCGTAAGAATGCGGTGCAGTGTAGGTATTGAGGTGCTGCCATCCGAAGGGATGCGGTCAGCGATGACGAAATTAAGGCTGCCCATTCGTAAGAATGCGGTACAGCAAAAGAATGGCGACTGACAGCGATGATGAGGTTTGGGTCCGAGTGTTCGCCTAATGTGCCAAAAGTTGGGAATGGAAGGAGTTCAAAAAATGCTCTGAATTTCAAATTGTTGCACAAGTTCAGTTTCATTATATGAGGAGAGAAAGAAAATGCGATACGAGTAAGAAGCAAAATACATTACTCAGGAGAAGGCCACAAGGTCGAAATGGTGTAACAAAAAAAGTGTATAGTAACATGGACGATCGAAGAGCACCACAGCGACACGGAAACCACAGCATGGAGGATTGAAGAGCACTACGGGGACACGGACACTTCACAGCATGGATGATTGAAGAGCACCACGGCGACACGGAAACCACAGCATGGATGATTGCAGAGCACCACAGCGACACGGACACTTTACAGCATGGATGATTGCAGAGCACCACAGCGACACGGACACTTTACAGCATGGATGATTGCAGAGCACCACAGCGACACGGACACATCAGATCTGGAAATTAAGTAATTAGAAATGTTGAGAATAAGAGAAGTTTGCCTAAGCTTAGAATTAACTGACCTGAATGCTAAATGGATTATATACCTAAGCTCAGGGATTTGAGTGGTTGGATTTTGGTTATGATTGTCGTAGTTCTATGGTCGTGGGAATATTTAAACTCGGCTAAGGCGATTATAGGTAGTAAGTGCTTGAATTATTGATTAGGTGGTGTAGCCGAAAAGGATGCTTGGGTGTTTATTGTAAAAAAAAAGTAGCCTACCAAATATGCGAAAGAAGATGTAGTTTGCCTGGAAGGGACCTGGAAAATTAACTGGAGAGTGACAGAACTGCATTACAAACTATTTCTTTTTTCATTGAAGCGATACATTTGCGTGTTTTGCGCTGTAGAAGGAGACATGGAAGAAAATGTTTGGAGATGTGGGCTCGGAATTTGAAGAGCACTTGCCGCGTTGGGCAGGGAGACTAGGCCCAATATCAAAAAGTCCCTACCAATAACCATTTGAGTGGCACATCCAGGGCAGAAATGAATATTTTCCGTGAAATGCAGTAAAACGGGGTGTTCATTACCAGACAAGGGGGTAAAAACTTTACCAATACTACACACTTTAACATGAATGCCGGAGCCTGTGATGATTTGCATCGGGTGGTCGTGGATATCGATTTGTAACTGGTGGGCAAGGCGCAAAGGGGCAAATGAAATTGGCAAAGAGGGATCAATATGGGCTAGAATGTTGAGTTGGTTAATGCGAATTCGGGAGGTGTATAGAGTGGAAAATACAGGCGAGTTAATACTAAAATCAACAAGATCCATCCGCATAAAATCAACATCAAGATGAGTGATCAGTTTAGCGTCAGCAAAAGAGAGCGAGACATTAATATTGAGCCAAAAGTGGCGAGGGGAGCCAAAGGTTTTCGGAGTGAGTTCCTTACATATGCGAGCTAAATATGTGGCGTGATTTTCAAGTAGGGAGGGAAATGCTCTTGGATCGGGATGCCCAATAGTCACATCAAATTTGTAACTAATTTCAACAATAATGTTTTGGCTCCGCTGGGACAGTTTCAAAGCTAGCAAATTTTTAGTGTGCAGATATTTATCACGAATTCGAGTGGAAGCTAAACCAAACCGAATATCACCCCACATGTTTTGCTGGATGTTGTATTCAGGGCTGGAGGAAGGCAAGTAGGGATTAGTCTGAAGAGCCAATTGCTCATAGAAAAGTGCCTTGAGCACGACAGGTTTGTGGCCAAAAGCGATTAGTTGGAATTGTCCGAAGAATTCTAGAAATTTTGTGTCCGAGTCAAAGGTACCTCGAACATACACATAAACAGGTTTATCATTAGGTTCAGCTTGAGAAATGTGGCAAATGAAGTAATCAAGCCCCAAAGAGCGGTTATTTAATGTAGCAGAGTAGTTGGAATACTTTATCGATAGTACTTTCTTTAGGACAAGCATCGATGCCTGATGTCTAATAAACTCTCTAACTGGGTGGGAAAGTGATTCCTTAGAATGAATCGAGGTCTCAGTGATTTCAGACTCAAAACACAGTCAAGAAATTCTTTTTTTAGACAGAATTGAGAAATGTTATTCCTGTGTAATCCTTAAAAGAAATTCGCTTAAACCTAAATTATGAGGTTATGAGTAGGTGTATGAAAGAAGATAAGAACTCTGAAAAAGAACAACACAATTAGAAGATGGTATGAGGTTGATTGATAACGCTTTACCTGTTGAAAGAATAAATTTAATTTTTATTTAACTACGCTGGAATGTTCATGAAGGAAAAAAAAAATTTTTTTTGCGTAAAATCTAGTATTAGTAAACACCATACTAATGATATACGAAAGCACGACATTTTCTAATTAGTCCGGGGGTTTGGATCTGCTCCTCTAAAACAGGGGTCAAGCATTCGTAGAAGATTTTGATTTTCCTCTCGCAAGCGGGCATTTTCGGCATACACTTGATCCAAAGAAATGTTTGAGGTTTCGGTTGAAGTTGGGCCTCCACAAGAGTTAATATTAGTGCTGCAACAACTATCACAGACAAGTATGTCATCCCTACTCTGTTCCTGGTACCGAGTCCAGTGGCCAGAGTCAACATTATTCCTCCCTCCATAATTCCTGCTATTACAATCATTAAAACTATAACTTGATTCACTCTCTTGACTAAGTTCAGCAGCGTCTGTAAACTGTACCCTTGATGTATACGAATCGCTCCGCGAATTCTGATCTCGCCCAGCAAATCGATTACCAACCTCTGATGAAGCATGATCCTCGTTATTGTAATTTCCATCGATATTCAGTCTAAAATCTTGCCTCTCCGATAAATCATTATTATCAATATCAGTATACTCATTTTCAAGCTCCAAGGAGCAAACATTTAAATTTTCTTTCGAATTGGATGGAGGCTGCTCGAAGGGGGGATCGTAACTGTTAAACTCTAACTCTATTTCTTGAGCTTTTAGCCGAGCTTGCTCAAAGGTGGAAATTTTTGATGTAATCCGAACAAAGAATCTGATTTTTGGTAAAAGTTTTTGCAAAAATTCTTCTAAAAGTCTTTGCTTGAACATTAGTTCACTTTCACCTATTGTAGCGGCTCTAACCAAAGGGATTAGTCTTTCAGCAAATTGAATAATCGTTTCACCTTGAATTTGACGGCACAAACTGAGTTTCTGACACGCTATTTGTTTAGATTTTGGGTTATCAATTAGTGATGGCTGTCTCAAATTCCTTTTTATCATCATCTTGGAGAAATTCAAATTGTTCTCTGGGGAATCCATGCAGGAGAACCTTTAATTTTCCGATCTTTTCAGAGTCTGCTAATTTTTCTCCTATACTATCCAAATAATCCCGAAAATTTCGAGTAAAAGCACTAAATGTGATAGAACCATCGGCTGTAAATGGCTCTATGTTTGGAAGCGCCCAACCTGTATGCAACATCATCACGCTTGGTGGATTCTCAAGCTTTGATTCCGAATTCTTAGCTAATTCCGATTTATCATTACCCTCTGCTTTCACAACATCATTATTGAACACTGATTGGTTCCCAGTGATCTCATTTGGTTGTTCCAACTCACAAAAATCTCCCAACTTTGTCAAAATTTCAGTCAGTTCAATGGCCAAGGCCTGTTTATCTTGTTTGGAAATTCCCTCTTTCAGCTCGGACAGTTCCACTTTTGCGACTTTCTTAGCTAACAGTGAAAGTATGCTTAAGAGTGTAGAGAAATTAACAATTTTGTGCTCAAAATTTTGAAAATTATTTGCAATTTTCTGGCTAATTATCTCTAGGCTTGTGCGCGAGTCTGATGTGATTTCAGCTAATTTTTTCTCAATTCCAAAAATTCGCTGAGAAACGCTTTTAGAGTGTCGAATATAATTTTCCTCCAAGTTTGCAGTAGCATTCAATAAGTTCTCTAAATTTTTGAACATCACGCTCTGCTGAAATTCATATATTTTCTTGTTGACAATAAATGGAGCATTTTCTAGGCCCGCTCTTTTTGGTCCGGACGTGCTTGATGTCACCTGACCGATGATTTTGTGTGACCGAGAAAGATCACGCGAAAGAATATCAGTTATTTCTGACTCAATGATTCCAATTAGCTTAGGCCCTTGAGCCTTTATCACCCGCTCAGCTAAAATCACATGTCCAAATTCTTTATTCATTAACGCTGGCTCATGACAAACCCAAGATTCGCATACATATCTAGCATATTGAGATAAAAACTTACTATGGATTTCTGGGAAAGTCAAACTGAGATTATAGTTATATTTATGTCTGAGCTCAAAATGTATATTTGTTTTAAGGTATGAGTGAAGATCTCGTAGTCTTTGAAGAGCATTATCGAAAATTTGTCTTGAAGCACAAGCATGTCTAATGATGTCAAGTGATTCTTTGGTGAGGTATGAGTGTCTTTCTGCTACATACTTGGCGCACTTGATTCCATAGTCTTCTTGGAATATAATTTGAACATTAACTTTCCTGTTGTCAAATGCCACTTTTTGTAGCCTCATAATCAGAGAAACAAAAGTCCTTTCACAATCTTGAGCACGAGCTTTGATAACGATTTCCATAGGTTTACTGCCTTCCTTGCTTAGATCAACCTCACGAATTATTTTCTCAAGCTCCAAAGAGCAAAAACTAAAGTCAAATTTTAGTACAATTACCTGTAGCGTGTCCAAAAATTTGTGTGAAACGTTTGTATTTGGTCTGGAGTTTTGAGTAATTTTTACCAGTTCGCTCGGATTGGCTGGAGCATTTATAGCAGATGAAGTAGAAGGTGTTGTCTGGCACGACGGGAACATAAAATCGCTTGGAAAACACCTAATCCTTGAAGAGAGTATCGATGCGACTGAAGGGTGTGCTACATTCGTACCAGTCATGGCCATAACTTCATATTCTCTGCCAGTATTACCTTCCGTAATCAACGCTGGCTGCCAGTACTCAGACAAGTGTTTAGCTTGTTCTTTTAAAAATTCTAGCGGATTCTCATTAAAGTACACCCAGTACACAAAATCAAGTTTTTGTTCAACAATAAGATTAATGTTTCTTCTGAGAATTGGCTTACAGTTTTTCAGCTTGGATATGGTGTCCTTATATTGAATGAGTGCACAACGAGCTTGTTGAGCAATTCGTATCGTTTCACTAGTCGAATAAGAGCCATCTGTGCTATTGAATATATCACACCTTATGTCAAGTTCTTCGTGAAATGTGAGTTTAATATTAATGTTTCTGTCACCTACAGGAAGTTTCTGAAGCTTTAGTAGAAAATCCACAAGTTTTCTCTCATAGCTCGACGACCGGGCGCATATTTCAATATTGTGAATAGAGTGTGCAGAATCTTGCTCAAAAGCTGTAGATAATTCATTAAATAATTCTTCAAGCTCCAAGGAGCGATTCATAAAATCAAAATAGCAGTCACTTTTCCAAGTCCGGTACTCATTCATGATGCTATTGCTTTCCGGGGTGTCAAAATTATGGCACATTTGCGTTGGGTTGCCGGGCCGCTTTTTCCCTTCATCCGCTTGCTTCAGCATCAAGATGGTGGGACGCATCCGTGGTGAGAGCATCCATTCCAAGCGTTTCTTACCGATACGATATTCCCCTTCGCTGTAATCAATGCTGATTGGTGGTAACTTTGCAATCCAATCTCGACCAATAATCATATTATACATAGCCTTGGCAGGAACTTGGTTGGCAGGAACTTGGTCGGATACCCGTAAATTTAAATCATGGCATTCTTTAGAGACTCTGAGTTTAACATTGAGATAATTTTTAATTTTAATTACCTTTAGGGCTATGTCCTGAAAAGATTCATCACAACAGACCATATCTGGCTCGCGAAAGTTTTTCAAGAAGTTTGTATTGACAATTGATATAGGAGAGCCGGTGTCGATGCAGCCTATGACATTTATACCATTGATTGCAAAGATGTGCGTAAGCTTTGATCTTTGTTTTCCTCTTGTCGCTCTTTGTGATCCTTGAATGGGACAGATCGGTGAGTGTAAAATTTCGTTTTTTGGTGCCTTAAGCATTTTGTACACCTGAGTCTCAGTACGGATTTCATTTTCTTGTGAGTCAATAATGAATTTTGGAAAGGTTTGCATCCAATCCTTACCTAAGGTGAGCAAAAAGTGAGAATTTTCAGGAAACAACTCATCAGCTGTTAGAAATAGCAACAGCGAATCAGTTTTGTTTGAAAACTTTACTGAAACTCTGGTGTTTCCCAAAATATTTATTGGTTCATTGGCTATACCATAGAATTTTGTGCTTTTTGGAATTAGCTTAGATTTCGTGAGGTCTAAAATCCTTAGTGGGGCTATAGTGAAATCTGCACCCAAATCCCATAATACATTAACTGGCCGATCGTTTATCATTATTTCAATCACCATGGTCGGGATAGATTCATCAAATTCAGCTTGTCCGTTGTAGCTTTCAATTTTGAGGTTCTGTTCTTTCTCATTGCTAGGAGTCATCCATGACTTATTTATAATGGTGCAGCTTACTTCACTCTCACAGATACTTTCACAAGATAATTTGCGACTCCATAAAACAGTAGATCTGTCTTGAATCTGGACCCTAGAATTCTCATCGTGATAACTATCATAACGAGTTGGCACTGGCCGCGCTGCATTCCTGTTATGAATAGAAAAATAACGCCGATTTCTGTAATAGGTGTCCAAAATTTTTCTGGTGGAGTGGAAAGTTACATATAAGGATAAAATTAAACAGCATAACGTTACCCAGGCATTCCATATATTTATTTTTGCAATTTCTTCTCCAACTATCGCTGCGATTAATCCCTGTCTGAGGTCACCCCATTTCTTTGTATGGATGACCCTTTTGCTCATGCTTTGATCTTGCTCAATTCTGTGCGCTATTTGGCTGTTGTGTATCAAATCATAATAGTGCGCAGGAGATAGTAGCTCAGATGCATTGGCAATTACCAGATTGTGATATATATGCGCAGGTAGTGAAACTAATTCCTTGGTGTTCTTTTCACTCTCATTCCAGGAATGAGAAATCACTACTTTGCGTGTGCCAGTGATTTGATCAAACTCAATCAGAGAATCAGGAAGTTGGATTATTAGAACACGATGCGTTTCGCATTCGGTCCATCATTTTTTGCAGTCCTTCGTCAACATGTTTCTGATCATCCTGTGAGATTTTAAACGTCCCTCTGACCAAATGTCTTTTCGCTGTAATGAATATTTGAACATATTTTTATGAATCTTATATGTATCAACACCCATTATGGAGGATAGTTCGCTTTAAAAGTACAAGGAACATATTTTAAAAATGGATTGACATCAATGAGAAAAAGATGTTTTGTTGTGACAATTTGTCTCTACAAAGACTCTGCTCGAGACACTTTGTCTCTGTTGTAAGTTCGATTTTCTATGCTTTGAAAGTTCAGATAATTCGGATATGTGGTTATTTTGAATAATATTTAAATAAAATTATTCAAATAATCACTCACAAATACTTTATAAATCCTCACAGTAACTGGACGCCCCTTACCAGTACTGGACCACTAGTAATATCTAGACAGTCGAACCTCTCCTAAGTGCGCCCTCTCTTTGGGCCGCACTGGAACGGGGAACAAAACGCAAAAATACAAAGGATTTTACCTCTCTTAAGGCCGCAAATACCTCTCTTTGGGCCGCACTTTTGGGCCGACAGGGCGAAAAAACCATAGGGGGTACCACATGAAATTTTTTCCCAAATTTGCAAAATTTTCCTTAAATTTTGCTTCAAATTTTAAAAATTTCGCCACTAATTTTCTCCCATTTCTTTCATTTTCGATCATTTTTCGCTACTAATTAGGTAAATTTAAGGTAAAATAATGTAATTTTGATGCATAAATGTAGAAGTAATCCAAAAGCAGCATAAACACACAAAAACAGCCATTTTGGGACATTTTCCCTTTGGAAATGACCGCACCTCTCATTGGGCTGGTCCCGAGGGTGCGGCCTTAGGAGAGGTTCGACTAAATAATTGTATTTGTTCCCGAAAATATTTTATTTAATCCCAAAATAACTTTTTGTTTGTTGGTTAGAAAACCATCTATGCTATCTATACAGGAGGATAAACCACCGCCGTCCAAAAAAAACATATTTTAACCAAAACTTATGTTATATGATTTTATATCAAAATTGTAACTTTATTTAGACAATTTAACTTACATTCAACATATCCGAATCCCGCCTCAGCGAACACAACGGCGACAGCCATAATTACAATCAACTCTAGCATTGCCATGGTTAGAAATAATGTATCGGAGTGTAATATCAACTACAGTTAAATATCGAAATAGTTAATAAACACTAATAATGGTTCGTTATCTAAGAATCGAGCTATAATAATCGAGTTGAAATTAAATTGAAACGGCTCCGAATGAGAGATATCTGATAGAAAACACGATGTGGTTTGCGGTTATATAGCGACATTAAAAGAGCGCAAGTGGATTGATTGCGTGCGGCTTCACCCCTTGCGCGCCTTATAGCTCTTAAAGAGGGACTACCTCATCTCGGAGAGAAAACGTATATTGAGGGCAGAGCCTGTCTATTAGTCTATTTTATTTTATTGATAAAAATAGAAATCACACATGACCGTTTTTTTATTTTCCTTCTAGATGGCCTGGCTAGATTGTCTTTATGGGTAGCCTTAAAAAATCCCGCGCGATGTGTCTTCCACTCTACCTAAGTCGCACGTCTGGGTTCGTTCGTTCGTCCCACGGCGTAACTTTTTTTGTACCCCCGATACAGGGGCGTGTGATAGCTCATTTTGTAGGTCTCGAGCTGTAGGGCCCGGGTTTTCAAAAATTTGGGAGCGGAGGTATCAAAAAGTGGCCTTTTTTTGCCAAAAAGTGCAAAAATTCATGTTTTTTGACGCTACAAAGGAAACTTTTTTTGTACCCCCGATACAGGGGTGTGTGATAGCTCATTTTGTTGGTCTCGAAAAGTTGGTATACAAATCCGCAAAAATTTGGGAGCGGAGGTATCAAAAAGTGGCCTTTTTTTGCCAAAAAGTGGATTTTTTGGCAAAAAATGGTACTTTTTAAACCAAAGCATCTACGGGGCTGATTTTTGGCACCCGGGGGTTTTCAAGCATGCTGAATCCGAATCTGACGTCAGATTTTAGGTACATTCTCACGAGGTCGTGTTATTCTCACGAGGTTTCTCACGAGGTTTTAGCGGGTACTAGAGTAATGCGTCGCGCCTTCGGCGCGTTCATGGGGTAGCACAATGTTGGGGACTAGGCATCAGTTTGCAAGGAATTAATTTCCAGAAAAAAACTCTCGACACCGCCGCTTTCGCCGCCTTCCGCCTTTTTCGGCGGAAGGCCGATACCGCTACCCAGTATTTCTTACAAATCAAATGTCCATTGAGTTTTGCCCATCTTTCAGAGAGACCGCTCTCTTAGCAATGAACACAGTGCAGTGGTTTGCAGAGCTACTGCAAAATCTTTTGCAGCATGCATATAACGGACACAATTTTTGCACAGTACAAGTCGTAAATGCATTGGACGATTACACTGTCTGTTATCAAACCTGTCGCATCTGCTTCCACACGTCTATAGGCGCACTTGTCGTATTGCTTATTGTTTTGACATGAGTGACTACGAAACCGAAGCAACAGTTCTTCCGGAATTTAAGTTTATTATCTTTACGAAATTTATATAAAATCCTTCTAACTAATATTCCAGTGATGGCGCAGTCCGTCCTTCTGTCATTCGCTTCTCAGTTAGACCCCTTGACGGAAATGCACACTGGGATTTTTCCAGAATCCCATTTCCCGGTCATCCAACGTAACCTGACCGACAGACTCCTTGCACAATCTTTTTTGGGCAAGTAATGCTTGCTGAATATGCAACAAGTCTTTCTCACTTTTTCGTTTTTTTTTCAAAAAATGGTTATATTTGCGAAAAGTGTATATGCAATTGAATAATTTTTAAATTTTTCTCCACAATAATGTGAGCAGACAGTTGATTCTTCCATTGTGTTTACTTCTACCTGTGTCCCTCTACATGCCTTTGTCTGCTCACGCAATAACTGCTCTGTACCTACACTGCGCACTACCTGTTAAAGACGGATCGATATTTCTTTGCCTGTCTGACAATCACACGTTATTAAAAAGAAAGACTGCAATACAGGCTTGCGCCATGTGACAGCCCCCTACAAGGCAGACCATGCGTACACGCACTCATTCACATAGACACACACATACAAACACCATTCACTGCGTTTGCCTCTATCAAAAGCAATCCTTCTGGCTAACTTACCGAAAGATGGAAATGAAAAATTCGTGTATTGTTTCTAAAAGTATTACATTCAAAACAGATTTCTTACATTGTTAAAAGACAAGAAATAATTATATAAGTAAAAAAGCTCTAAGGAAATTAAAAGATTTCACAGTTATGTTAAAAAATGTAATAATTTTGAATGACAACTTACGGCTTATTTTCACTGATACGACCGGGAGGGATTAGTTAGCTAGGCGCCTATGTTATTAAAGTGAAACGTGGAATAATTTCACGAAAAATTGAAATATCTATAAAGAAAATGTCTGGCTATTCTCCATTGCAATATGCGTCTCAGTCTATCTCTCTTAATCTGTGTTGAAATTCTCTGCCTTGAAATAATGAAAAATAAGTATCATATATATTAATATGTTTAATTTTTATCCATAAATTCGAAGCATAGAAAAATCTAAAAAATGTGTCGGAATCTAGATAAAATGTTGAGATAGAGCGAGTAACATCACATTTATGATATCTTTGCCCTTAAGAAAATCATTCGATAATTTCGGGGGATTGGGCCCGGTCAAAAATCTAAAATTATCGAATAAGAAATGCATCCAAAAAGTCTTGTAGTTCTTGCCAACGCGAAATGTATCACGATACTTAACCTAACTTCAAAAGAGAGCTAAAACTGGGCTACAGTCTGATAGCAAGTCATCTCTCATTATCCCCCAACTTTTTTTTGTGATAACGTCATTCGTAAATTCATAGGTAGCAAAATTTTACGACTTTGGAAGCAGGCCTCAAACAAGCAGCCCTGTATCTCGCAGATCAAGCCGAGCGGATCGACCGAAGCGTAGGGATGTCAAACGAGCGTAGTCCCTAACGTCTTCGTCGTCTCAAATATAGAATACGCCCATCCTCAGTCAATTTTCTATAAGGAAGACACTTCCGCTCTATCCATTCTTACCTAAACCACAGTGTCTCCGTTGCGTGCCCCCAAAAATTGTTTGCACGATAGAACCCTAAAAACCACGGATACCTGTACTAGTATTTATAGTTTGTGAAATTTTTTTCAGACCCCCTCCACACACCAAAAGGGGTAAACGGTACCCTTTACCCCCCAAGGGGTTAAAAAGCTAACTCCCCAGTCGCCGCTCGGATTTGGGCGTGTGATACACCAATCGCTTCCTCTCGAAGAGCCAAGTCGATTGGTACCGGTCTGGCGGACAAAAATTACAACCACCAGAAGATATGGCTCTCGGAAATCTGCCAAATCCTGAAATTTCACACACATGTCCGCGGCGAAGACGCGGGTTCTCCCTCCTTGAAGCATTCGTAACTAAGTGTAGCGGGGGACTAACTGTCCTGCTCCCAATACTACGACTAATTTTTTTCATGTACAAACCTTTCATCACAAACCTGAGATGTAACATCATAAAGAGAATGAGTTACTCCTTCTTTCCTCCGCGGGTTACTCCTTCTTTGGAAATTATCGTACAGTTTGCAACTATCGGATAATTTTCCAAACTACCCTATAGTTTTTTCATAGATATTGACATCACTGCTTAAAACATGACTTTTGGTTTATTGAGCCTCAATAATTGGTATATGAACAAAAACGTTTTCCCATGCTAAAATTATTGGATTATTGGGCGGAAATATTGACAAAAAATGAGCGGATGGAAAAGTTTTTCCTATAAAAACCATTTCCCAAACGATTTTTTCCAATGTATCGGCGGAAACGATATCTCGAGAATTCGGATTCTCATCGGCAGGATTGGCCATAAAAAGTGGCCGCCTATATGGGAAAGTGGGCATTGAATACTTTTTACGAACAGCCGTATGACTTTTGATGTATCGGACAAACCAAAGTGGGCGTGTACTCCACAAAACTGATTCATCCGGATACTCTCTGGGGTGCTCGGTGTCGAGTATAAATAGAGCTCAATCTCAGGCATTCAGTATCATTCTTTTAATCATTCTCTGATTAATTTCTCTCTTTCCTATTTTATATTATAATGTTAGCTAATCCCTTGCCTTAGATAAGCTTAGAAATAGCCACTTTGCTTTGTTGGTCCAGAATCTTCAAAACAAAATTATTCAAATAAATTTCGATCACTCACAAAAATGACACCTCCCTTGTTTAGCTTTATTTCAAAACTAAATTAATTTATCCAGAATTCAGACCTAACTTGTACATAATTTATTCAGACTATCAAAGAGCAAGGCAACGGACAAAATGTTGTCCGTTGCCTTGCTCTTCGCCTTCTTCGTCCCGCTATTCCATGCTTTGAAGCCCGAATGCAGTTTAGCGGTAAGTTTTTATTAACGTCTTTTACAAATTTGTGCATTTTATATATTATTTTAGGGGTATGCGAATAGGTGGAAAAAATGCGTCGGGAATGAAACCTGCGCGTAAGTTATCTTCAATAAAAAGCGAATTAAGGGCTCTTTAGTAAGCCTTTAGTAAGTAGCAGGAGCACACCTAATTTTTTACGCTGATTTGAAACTCGAAGCTCATTTTGCATAAGCGACCAAAGATTAGTGAAAGTTCAGCAAAAGCAACATACAAATTCAAAATTTTAGCAAAAATTTAATTTTCCACCAAAATGTTTTAAATTTTCCTCGAAAAACTCTCTAATTAGATTAGAGAAGGGCGTTTATTTTATGTCTCCTTTATTTTATGTCTCCGAGGGGGTGCTAGTTAGAGAAAATAGCACCTAAAAAATAAACCGTGAGTCTGGAAGATATTTGTAATTTCCAAAATTTAGGCAATGGTACAAATACGTCGAATGTCGCACGGAAATTGGATTGGCCGGCCATGAAGCCAAATACAACCACTTCAAAGTTGCTTGCGAGCAAAATTACACGGTTTGTGGGACGTCTGGATCCAAAATGAAGGGACTTGACTGTGCCACAGTGGTAATTTGAAAGTATATCGGCATTCTCAAATTATTACTTTTTCATTTTAGCTTCCTCACACAACCGACGCTCAACCCGGTAAACTCTGTAAACTCAACGCTGTGCCGTCGCCCTGCAGGTAATTTTATTACAGAAAAATTATCATAAAAAACTGACAATTTCAACTTTAGTGAAGAGCAGATTTCCAAAATTTTCCAACCTTATTTTCAATTTCCAAATTTTTAGTGACCTGACGAAGTATCTGGAATGGTTAATGACTAAAAAGAATGAGACGGGGTACGGACCTCAAATGCCGTATGCAGAAATGTACAAAAAACAGTGCGATGTCGAGGAACCCCATCCTTGCCCGAACACGACGGTCGAAATCAAAGTCACCAACACGACTATGGTTTGCCTTTTTTGCAATCTAATAGCGTCCCATTTCTCTTATGTGCTACCAATTATTGCGGGTGCGGACCACTGTTACAATAACTGAGCCAATTTACTTTGATTTTGAATCAAATTTTTGGAAGGTAAAAATATTCCGGGAGGTTGCCCCCACACCCTCCATTAGAAAGGAAAGGTCCCCAAAATTTTCTTATGAATTTTGCTGATAATTATCTCTTAAAACAAATCAAGGAAAACCAAAAATTAAAAATGATACTGACTATTTTGTAACATTGCTGAATTTATTTTCAAAACCTCACATTTGACAAACAAAAATCGAAATTGAGTCATTAATGAGAATTTGTTTTAGACCACTCCTTTCGCTCTCTTCAACTTCTCTTCAGATCCAGAGAACGCGACCGAAGAAACCGAGAATGTGCTGAGCATCGCACATCGAGCATTATGATTTTGTACATAATAATTTTCTGTACTTTTGTTTTGTAACTTTCTTGTAAATATGTTTCCTTTTTATTTTAACCCAATAAATATTTCATGGGTACTTGCCCTTCTACGCGTCTCACGTAACTCACGTTTCACATGTGTTCACGTGAAAAATTTTTGCGGATTCCGACTCAGCGTGGTCGATTTAGAGGGGGGGGGGTACCCGCGAGCCTGGGGTCCGGGAGTGCCGAAAACCTGCCTAACCTGATCCCCTCCCCGACATCTATCCTGCGAAATAGTTTAGAGTGATAAGAATAACCAAGCATGGCAGCGGACCGACCTTTTGCCCGGTCCGCTCGACCCCCCGGTCCGGTCTCTAAAAGGTCAAAAATTTTTCGCGGCGCTACCTTCGGTAGCGCCGAGATTTTTTTGCAATTTTTTTGTAAAGGTGTTTTTAGGGTATTTCGATGCGCTGATTACGAATCTGCAACCATTTTTTCCGTAGCGCATCAAGAATTTTATTTTTTGGTCTAAAATTTTTGCAAAAATTTCGCGAAAATTGGTCATATTTTGTGAAATTTTGACCAAAATTTGCATTTTTTACCATTTCACTAATTGCATACTTGTGATTAGTGCATCGAAGTAACCCCAAAAACACTTAGACGCAGAAAATATTTGCGACTTAGAAATGGCCGAAACCGAGACCGAGTTTTATAGGAGAAAAAACATACAAACAGCAAAAAAGCGCCGCAGGCGAATATTTTGGAAAAAATAGCAATGAACAATAGAAAATGGAAGGAAAAATAGAAGGCAAAATTTTTTATAAAAATTGAATTGTTTGCCAAAAACTTACATTGAAATTTTTAATATTTCAAAAATTTTTAAATTTTTTGCTGCCGAAGGCATTCTTAGGGGTGCTTGTCCAGTTTTGGTCGGTCCGGTTTGGTCGGCCGGACCGGCCACCCCCCGGTCCGGTCCGGTTGCCATGCTTGAGAATAACACGACCTCGTGAGAACAAATCACGAATCTGACGTCAGATTCAGATTCAGCACTATCGATCCCCGTAGCTGCTTTGGTGTGGAAAACCTCAAAACTGTACAGTTTTTGGTAAAATGGCCAAAAAGGGCCATTTTTGGCCAAAAATTGAAACGTCGGTCACCGAACCAAAAATTTTATGTTCTGTAGGCTCATTGGAACATTCTAAGAAAAATAAATCCGAAAAATGGCGGCGCAAAATAGGTTTATACGGTAAACGGTCAAAATGGTCACTTTTTTAGCAAAAATGACCATTTTGTGCTATTTTTTTGAAAAATACGCAAATTTCGGGGAAAATGTTTCAAGCTCTGAATCAGCACGTCCGTACGAACATTTTGGGCTATCACTTGCCAAAGAAAAACGGCGGCATCTAGTCATTATCTCTAACATCGGGAAAGTTAGTAGTACAAATATTATCTAGTAGTACAAATTAGTGATACAAACCAAAACCGAAATTTCGGTTGCATCGCTTTTCTGTCTGAATCTCCTCTGCTTCTAACACAGAGTTGTTCTATTGTCAACGGCTGGCGTCTGCAGAGAAAACCAATTTCTCAAAAACAGCGCCAATAACTGAAAAAGACAACGAATGGTGTAGGGTCTGTCGATATAAGATAAGATATAGTCAGACACAACACAAATGAAAAAAGCCATAATCATCATTTGAATCTGGCGCGCACTGTTTTGTTGCCGTACAAGCACAGTTTTTCTCTGCAGACGGCAGCCGTTGACAATATAGAAAAGACGCACGCTTATGTGGTCTGAACATATGCGCATACGCCACTAAAACAAGGCAGCTGTTAGTCTTTCAGCGCTGAGAGAATGGGCTTTATTCTCGCTGAAACGCGCAAACATTTAATTTGAAACCAATCATGAAATTTGAAACCACCATCAATCGTAATTCGGAAAATACTGGAAAGTATTGCAGTGTCAGTAAAATATCTATAGGTAGCCTAGACACATGTAATAATAATAACAATATTTTGCTCTTTTTAATATTTTTACCACAAATTCAAATTTCTTTAAGTTTTGGGCCTGGCGCAATTGGAAGCCAAAAGTGTTCCGAAGGATTTCTGCAGGACCATTCAGGTAGGTGAAAATTATGATACTACCTCATCCGAACCCGAAAAAGATGAATTACCATTGCGAGTTTCTATGAATACCAAAAATGGGAACTTCCAAAAGCTGTTAAATTAGGATTGGCCCCAAAGCTCGGATTTTTGAGCCTGTCATCATTCATGTTACTTGCTGCTAGTGGAGCTGCACCCATACCAAAGCACCCGCTAATTTGTCCAAAAATAGGGGAAGGGGCATTATGGAATATCCCTAGTTCAATATCGTGTCCTGAGTTTGTGTTCAACCCCAATGAAACAGTGGTAAGGCAAACTCTTAAAGTCTATCAACCTAATATGGAAGAATATGTTTCGACTGCATGGGTATGTAGAAAGATCCGGAAAAGGGGCAGAAGAAGGCTAATTGGGCCAATAACTTAGAATTTCGAAAGCTAGACCCAGAACATCTCCCTCTCTCAAAAACGGAATGTGAAGACATGATAAACCACAAAAAGTGTTTGCTCGGCCCATTAAGTCCAGTTGGCGAATTCTTCAAGACTCAAAACAAATGGGATTTGCTCACCAAATATTGGAATTTCGGTTGGGAGGATACTGTAGTGGATAACTGTTACTTGTTTTCAATCCAGATTGCTAGTAACTTTGACGAGCTGGGTGTTCATTCCCACTCGGATATGGATCAGGGTTGCGCCGAGTCGACGAAAAGTTCGAGTCGAGTTTCGAGTCGACCAAAACTTCTTCGAGTCGAGTTTCGAGTCGCCAAAAACGTCTAGTTTCGAGTCATTTTCGAGTCAAATTTCCTGATGATTCAAAAAGTCAAAATTTTCGGTTTTTAAAGCAATTTTTTGCTAAAATTTGCTGTTAATTGTTATTTATTAGTACTACTATTCAATTTATGTCTAAAAAGGGGTGGTTTTTGGCTATTTTTGAGCTATTCTTGGCTATTTTTCAGCTATTTTTGAGCTAATTTTTGTTATTTTGAACAAAAAATGTCCCAAATTTTGAATATTTCATCTCTGAAATTGGTACTAATTTTTGGAAATAGTTATTAACTTCATAGCCTAATTTTGGCCTAAAACGCAAAAATAGCATAATGTTGCAATAAATTTAGCCGAGAAAAATTGTGATTGATAAAGAGCAATTTTTGTTGATAAAGAGCAAATTATTATATCAGATTCTTCAGAACCAAGTGGAGATGAATTGAATTTTACAGTCTTCCGCTGGCAAAATTCGTGAAATTTTCAATAAAGATTGTAATTTTTGAAAAAAATTACAATCTTTTCGCCTGCGGCGCTATTTTTGACAGTTTCCGCATTAATTAATCAGTTGAAAATTCGCGGAAAAAATAGCGCCGCAGGCAAAATTTTTTGAAAAATAACTCTGTTTGCCGAAAATTGACATTAAAATTTTGTATATTCTCGAAAATTATCAACAAAAATTTGCGAAATTTTCAATAAATATTCAAAAAATTCAGTGTTATAATTACAACAATTACTACAAACAATGAGACATAATACAAAGTGGGAGAAAAAAATAGCGCCGCAGGCGAAAATTTTTCGAAATATTAAGCCTGTTTGCCAAAAATACCGCTTAAAATACATTGAAAATTTACAAAAATGTGTCCAAAATTCCAATTTTTTTCGGGCCGCTCCCTACCGGGCGCGGCCCAAAATTTCGAGTTTCGAGTCGAGTCGGCCGAAAATTCTTCGAGTCGAGTTTCGAGTCGACGAAAAAGTCGAGTTTCGAGTTTCGAGTCACTCGGCACAACCCTGATATGGATACGTCTTCATGTGAGTATCAGAAAGGGCAGTGCCAACTTTCTGATTTCACGTTTCTAATCTGGAAACCTGATTTTAGACAACAATGCAGATATGTGGACATTGGAGTATGGAACGGCGAAAAACTTGGTGAAGCATGGCTGGCTGATGGAAAAGAGGTGGGTTTGACATTTTATAAAGATTCTAAACCTGTGTTTGACTGCGGTCAAGAACTCGAGATTTCAATTCAAGGATTAGCTGCCAAAACCACTTACAGACGTAATAAACGCTATACAAAAAACCGACAATTAGATGGAAATGTCCGTAGTACACAGGAAGCAGCCAGATTAACATATTTAAGTGCAGATGTTTCTCGTGGGATTACTCACTCGTTCCAACATGCACTTCAATTTTTCTGTGAAATGATTGAAGTTGAGAGAGAGAATGTAATAAATTTAGGTCTAAGTAATCCAACGCTACTAGCTCGTACTCTTTTCGATAACCCAAATTTAACAGCGGAATATATTGGTGCGCGCACTTTACGAATATGGCCATGTATCCAGCTAGAAGCAGGTACCTACCATTTCCAGGGCACTAACTCCACTGATGAATGTTATGAGCATGCCCCTCTTGGCATTCACACAGATGACGATTTAGAGTTCGTGTTCTTAGATCCTAAGACTATGATTACATCAAAAAATTCTCAAAAAGGACATTGCGAACAGTTGCGTAATATTGCCGTTGAAATTGACGGAGTTCTTATGAATTTAGACCAGGTCTCCGGACGCTTGCACAAATTGAACGTCCAGGTGTTTAGTAAACATTGGGAAAATAGAAGTAGGATACAATCTTATCAGCCTCATGCTTTTCACACTCTTATTCTGACTAACATATCTAAGACTCTTACGCACTCTTATTTTGAAGGGTTGGCAAAAACAACCCGCATTAACTATCGTATTGAAAAAGATGGAGATGGGATGAAAACTTCTCCAGCTAAGGATACAATAGACATTGGACAGGTGTTAGGTAATGTAATAAAAAGCCGTTTAGAAGATGTTTGGTGGTGGTGGATCACGGCATGTGGAATCATTGTCTCAATTTTTGCATTGTTTTGGATTCTTATCTGTTTCCTTAATCCCTGTCTTGGAACTGCGAGTCTTTTTAATACTGTATCTGGAGTATTAAGAAAAAGAATGAAACGGAAAGATCGCGATTTGCAATACCGAATGACAGATCTAGAATCCAAAATCAGCACTTCAAGCTCTACAAATGAACCGAAAGCAGTATCTGTAACCTTACCTCCAGAAGCATCAAGTCCTGCTCCAACGAGAAAAATAAAATTGGTAAAGTTTCAGCCTGAAGTGCAGTTTAGAACTAGAACTCTTAGTGTTCGCAAGGCAAAAGTAAAACAAAACCACGAAAAAATGGAACCGCAATTAATTTCACCGATATTTGCCGGAAGTGACGATTTAAACCGACCGGTTGTGAAAATAACAATAAATGGCGACATTCTTAAAGCGGCCATAAACCATTGGGCGGATTCATCCATAATAACCGAATGTTTAGCAAAGGGCATCGATTTTGTTAAGCAGAATCCCGCAACTTTAACAACGTTTAACGGTTCAGAAACAAGTACCATTGGTGAAGCGTTTGCTCTTGTAAATATTGAAAATCTATATCAATTTAGGGCACACTTTTTGGTTATAAATAACACCGATTTTGTTGGTAATGGTTATGATATAATCTTGGGTCGGAATTGCTTAGGGAAATTGCCACCCATCACCTTTGATTTGCAGAATAATATTCTTCGCATGGGTAAGCTCGAATTCTTCATTAGCGGCCCTTCAGCTGGCGAAGTAGCGCGAAACATGTTCGCAAAACCGCCTGTGAAGTTAGATGTCAAAATCGGTAATAATTTCTATCAAGCTATAGCCGATTATAAGTCATCTTTTTCTTATGCCAGGTCGAGCTTGATTTTCAAACTGCGCTCGTCTACATTTCGAGCCAATGAGAATGAAGCGCCAACTAGTGCAGAACTCTCGAAGCACATTTTAGGTTATTTGACTGAGCGAGTCATTCTTGGAAGCTATGAGATTGACGTTGACTTTAAAGTTGTATGTATTGAGTATTTCCGCCATGAAGGGATGGACATAGTTTTAGGGGCTGATATTTTGATGAAGCTTCCCCTGAGTGTCAGAATGGGAAAATTTTGTTAGGTCAAGAAGAGTTAATACTCCTGGAACGGCTCATAGTTTCTAGAAGCGTGGAGACTCAGACAAGTCTTCAGCCCATTCAGCTTAAAATTTACACACGGCTCACTCTACCGGAGAATGGACTATTTTATGACTGTACTATAGCAAATAATTTGAACCGACTGGGCAACTGGATTCTTAAGCCCACGTATCAACAGTGTGTACTTATAGTACCTGCCCCCGAAACAATGCCGTTTGTAGAATGGTTTATTCGTGAATCTGCTATTGTTGGTAGAGAGCTCAAAGACACCCACTATCAAGTTGAGCTGGTTGATAGCTTGCAGTTAACAGGAAGTGGTTATCAGTGCATTCCGGAAGAATTTGACACGCTCCGTATGACACTGACTTCATTCGAGTTAATGTATAAAGACAGCGTAAACAAATTAGCCCAGCCCCTTATTCCATGTAGGCTGGATCTTTGTTTCATATTAAGAATTGTTCTTGAAGATAAGGAAAATCCGGCTTTGACTTTAGCAAATAAAATCGAATGTGTTCATCTTATGCGGGAAAAATGGGGCTTTGGTCCTAAACTAGAGATACGAGAGGAAAATAATGTTACCATTTTGTACACATCTTTTAGCACTGAAAATGTGAACGTGTTTTATGAGATTCGGATAACGGTAGTAGGTCGAGAACAAAGGGTAAGTAAACGTCCCAGACCGATCACAACAGACCAGCCCGACACTGAAGGACCTTTAGTTGTTCGCATTGAGCATACGGCAAGCACAAGTGGAAATTCAGGAAGTAATGGGCCAGAAGTCAAAGCGACTTTTGAACTTCTTGGTCCAATCAACAATAAAGATGATATTCTCAGCAAAATCACGCCTTTGCCACAACATTGCTGGAAATTGCTCATCAATGTCACCTCTGATAGTGAACGATACAGTGACATTTTCTTTCCGACTGCGAACCACTTTCATGATAACTGGAAGGAAGATCAAAACCTATCAAAAATTGAGTTAGCGTTCTTAAGAAATTATGATTATAACATTGTCATACCGTTTACCGAGCCAGTAGCACAACAAACAATTGGTTTGACAGACGAGGTAGTAAAAAGTTATACCCAGTATAGGCATTCATGTCACATTTTACCACAGATAAATATGTATGTATCCTTTCTCATCCGGCACAGCTTAAAGATTGCGCTTAATATACCTGGAGGAGATACACAACAGAATCGAGTCATGTTGAATGAGGTTGTTCAGAGCATGGCTACAGTTTTGAGTGAGAGGCAGCCATCTGTCGTAGTACGACAAAATTCTGGCGAGATACTTTGCCGCCAGTCTTGGCGTAAAAATGGGATAGAACAAAGGGCAGAGTTACAAATAATTGTCACGCTACAAGAAATCAGTAAAAAGAAAACACATCAGCTAAAGTTTAAAACTACAGACAAAAGTCAGCCACACAAGGAGCTCAAACAACTTCGCGACTTTATGTTGATAGTAAGGCAAAATCTGAAAACGGTGATCAAAACGTCTCTTTTCAACGAGTGGTTCCTAGTAAGTCACAAAATAAAACAGAAGCGTCACACAAAGTCCTGGCAATAGACAAAGCTGTACATTCAACGGTCACTATTCTAGCCGAGTCAGTTAGAATCAAAGCTTTGATTGATACGGGTTCAACCCTTACTCTAGCTCATAGCAGTCTGTCACAAACTTTGAATCTAGAACCTGAACTGATTGACTATGGCGCTTTAAGTGCCTCCGGACATAGGATCAACATTTTGGGATCAACATTTTGCGACCTACAATCAAGAATCAACGTTTATTTGACCGATAGTGACTCATTTTTGCAAACAGAATCGTACCAAATAATTTTAGGCGTGGATACTTTGAGAAAAATGCCGTGGGTAGCGCTCAATTATACCGAAGGGCGGCTGGTTCTGCTTAAAACGTTAAGCATAGGAAAGCACAGTGCCAAGTTAGGCAGGTGCAGTGGTGCGGCACGAGTTCATGCTTTAGAAACTATGGTGATACAACCCGAAACTCAAGTTATAATGCAGGCACAAATTTCCAAACTTGATTCACTGGATGCCGATACTGTTGTCATCACGAACGTTGATCTATGATTGGCTAACCTAGGCCTAGATATCTTACCTTCATTCAGTCAGGTTGAGCGGAACATGATTCAGTTTCTCATATCGAACACCACCAGAGCTCCGGTACAAATCTTTAAGGGAATGACGGTAGCTCAAGCTCAAAAAGTTGTAAAGCAAGGCAATTGTCTGACCGAGATATTAGACAAAAGTGGTTCAGAAGATAATCAAGAGGTTGTTAATGCCGTTTGCCTTGATCCAGACCCAACATATAAGATAGACTGGTCTCAAAGCATTGTCCAAGGACAAGAATTAGAGAATCTTCAACAACTAACGGACAAGTTTTCAGACGTCTTTAGCCGGAATTCATATGACATTGGCAGTTGTACTGTAGGCGAACATAAGATTGTTACAACTGATGAGATTCCAGTTCAAGCAAAGGCTACTCGGCACCCGATAAGAATGAATCAGGCTGTAGACGAAGCATTGGAGGAAAGCATAGCTTGCGGAGTGTTGGTCGAATCCGACACAGAATGGGTCTCAAACTTTGTTTTAGTTCAGAAAAAAGACGGATCGCTGAGGCCTTGCATAGCTTTCAGAAATCTTAATAGTAAGACCGTTTTCGACCCTTTTCCTTTGCCTCGATTGGATACAATACTCGAAAAAGTCGGAAATTGTTCATCTATTGATCTCAGCAGCGGATACTGGCAGATCAAACTACATCCAGACGCTTCTCGAAAATGCGGTGTCGTTACGCAAAACAAGGTCTATCAGATGACGCATCTCCCATTTGGATTAAAAAATGCAACTTCGGCATTTGGCCGTATCATGGCTTTTGTTCTGAGTGGATTGGAGGACTGTGTCGTTGTTTACGTAGATGACATACTGGTGTTTACAAAGGAAGACGATTTTCCGAAACATTTAGAAGCTTTGCGAAAAGTTTTTGAACGATTTAGGAAATTCAACCTGAAAATAAGTCCTAAAAAATGTGTTTTTGCTTCGGACAGAATGGAATTTTTAGGTCATAAAATTTTCGGTCATGGATACACTCCTAGTCAAGCGCGAATTGAGAGCATTTCAAAAATTCCCGTCCCGAAAAATATGAGTGAAGTGAAAGGATTTTTGGGTGCATGCAATTTCTTTCGAAAACATGTACCATGTTACGCGGACATCGCAGAACCTCTAAATGAATTGACCAGGAAAGGAGTTTTATTTCGATGGGGCGGGACACAGCAAAGAGCATTCAATCACCTGAAGCAGATAATTATGTCGGAACCAATACTGATATTTCCCGACTATGAGAAACCGTTTCATATTTTTTCTGACGGATCTCAAGTTGGCCAAGGTGCAGCTCTGATGCAGCTAGGCGGACAAGACGGCAAAACATATCAGGCCATTGCTTATGTTAGCCGAACATTGGCCGAAAGTGAACGTAAGTGGCCCGCGGTTCAAATTGAGTTAGGTGCTATTATTTATGCACTACGAATGTTCAAACCTTACATCTATTTGTCACCTGTTGAAATTCATTGTGACCATAAACCACTTGTCTTCTTAATGAAGAAGTCACAAGTCAATAACATGTTAGCTCGCTGGCTAATTGAGCTCAATCAGTACCAAATCACGTTAGTACATGTAGAAGGAAAGTCGAACAGTTTAGCCGACACACTATCTAGGCTCCCGAATGAGTACCAGGAGAACGGATAGAGGATATCAAGGAAATGCCGGATATCGTAGAAACCCCGGTATGTCTTGCAATCAAGAACCGGAAAACGGATCTACATAATATTCACGCAATTATCCATCGAGGAGAAGATGAGCAAAACTACAGCATCAATCTTACTGATGAACAGCAAAGTGATCATGATTGTAAAAGAATAATTGATTATCTTAGTGATAACACGATTCCAGCGCACATTTCGGAGAATGACATCGACTCTTTCAAGCAGTTTGCTGCTCAATTCGAGATTTTAGATAACGTTTTGTATTTTAAGCAAGAGGGTGGTAGATCTAGAGTGTACAGTGTCTAGACCATTGGTGTTTGATTTTTTTCATACCTCAACATTAGGGGGTGGTCATTTCAAATTTGCAAAAACGTTTAAGAAAATTACGAGTAAGTATTACTGGCCAAAAATGAGAATTACAATATTGAATTGGGTTCGCGAGTGCATTACTT
Organism: Ditylenchus destructor; assembly: GCA_022814885.1. NCBI lineage: Eukaryota > Metazoa > Nematoda > Chromadorea > Rhabditida > Anguinidae > Ditylenchus > Ditylenchus destructor. Next base: position 72,037 of record JAKKPZ010000186.1, read on the forward strand.
GTCAGCTGCGTGGTGAACCTACCGAGAAAACAAGATCACCCATGCAGAGTATACCTAATAATACTGTTTTTTCAACGATTTCGCTTGATCTCATGGGTCCATTCCCTCAGACCGAACAAAGAAACAAATATGTTTTAAACGTCATGTGTTTATTTACAAAATACGTTATCTCTGTTCCGCTTCCTGACACGAAAGGTATCACAGTCGCAAGAGCTTTACTCAAAAACGTTTATCTAATTTTTGGCGGCTGTGTCGAACTCTTGTCGGATAATGCAAAATATCTGAGCAGTGAATTCTTTGGTGAATTTTGTCAGCTACTAGGAATACAGAAATCATTCAGCATACCTTACTGGCATCAAGGTAATTCTTCAATTGAACGCGGATTTCGTACTTTTCAAAATATATTGTCAAAATATGTAGGAAAAGAAAAAGATTTTGATGAATTTCTTCCCTATGTCAATTTTTGTTACAATACTGCTGTGCACAGCACTACAAATGAGACTCCATTTTATTTGCTATTCGGAAGACAGCCGATTTTTGCGATAGATCAAATATTGGATCCGAAGACGAGAGATCCAATTCCGTTTACCGATACTGACGAATTCAAAGTGGCCTTGGTCAAGAATTTGAGATTTGCGTGGGCAATAGCTGCTGAAGAAACCATAAAAGCTCAGGAACGAAACAAGATTCAGTACGATAAGTTGTTAAAATTAAATACTATTGAGGTTGGGGATAGAGTTTTGTTAAGAAATTATGAACATATTGTAGGAAAGTCGCGAAAATTTCATTTTCAATGGAAGGGTATTTACCGAGTGCTCGAAATAGACGGAATTTATGTTACTATTCAAAATTGCCTAAAACCGCAAGCTAAAACTCAGAAAGTTCATATTGATCAATTGAAAAAGGCTGTTGAGCCACTCGGCCCGGTATGTACTCTAGCAGATAATGAAAGGGAAGACGATACGGAAATTCACAAAGATCAGGGACTGACAACGAATCAAGGACCGACAGAAATGCGCCAAACTCATACATATAATTTGAGACCCCGTACGTAACCAAGTCTTAGGACAATATTTAGAGATAAAAATTATTTTTTTCATTAAAATTGAATTTTATATGCGGACATGATAAGATGAAGAAATTTTCAGAGTGTGATAGTTTAGGTACCAACTGTCTATAAATCGTATCCGGCAGTTTTTTCCTGCCTTGGGGGAATGTTCAGGCATTTAGAGGCCGGTTTTCCTAGCATCATAGTATACTCTGCCACAAAAACGATGTGGGTTCGACTTTGTGGTTACTTGTTCGGTCATCTTCGTTACCATATGTCTGTAACGCTGTCAATTTTTGGAATTGCGTGCTGGCAAATTTCGTGCATTAATCACAATTTTTCGCAATCAAACAGTGTCGCGTCCCCAACCTTGTCTATCAATAGCGGCTAAGGCAAGACATTACAACCGAACGGAAAAGGAACAGCTTTCCCGATTAATGTCAATCCTGGGAATGTGCAACCAAAACATGTCGATCTCTGCCGAGAAGTGCTTGCCTTTTCAATCTTTTATCATCATTTTGCGGTTTCTTGTCTAATAACTATATAATTTTAGAATATCAACGCAGTCCTTAACTCAAACAATGTCTCACGCATTCACCATGGTGGACGGACGAAAAGGAATGGCTTTCCTGAGTGCGCGAAGCTACCTGTCTAACTTCTAACGGCAGAAGAAGGACTATTCACTTTGGATGTATAAACTTCGTTAGCACGGAACAATATTATCAAATGGAGAAGGCCAGGTTTGCGAATTCAGATAAATTTGCTCAAGAAATTATGACTTCGGTCAACCCCGTTGAGATTAAAAAACTAGGAAACAAAGTTAAAAATAGTGCTGGTTTTAAAAAGGCCGGAAGTGAAAAGTGGCGAGAGGTCAGCATAGAGGTCATGAAGCGGGCCTTAGAAGCAAAGTTTGTGCAGAACAAGGTTCTGGCAGACAGACTCATCAAGACCACGAATTATGTCCTTATTGAAGCCAACAAGGACGACCAATTTTGGGCTGTCGGACTTCCCGTCAAACATGCTTCACTGAAGAATCCGGAAGCCTGGAAAGGAAAGAACATGCTTGGCCAGCTTTTAATGGAACTTCGTGAACGACTAAAGCAAAATATCGACGCCAATAACGAGAACATGGAAATTGAAGAGTCGCCAGAGAATGTAGAGAAGCAGGTCGAGCCGGAAATAGTACAAGGCGATGCTGAAATTGAGGTAAATGAAGAGGAGCAAAAGGATAATGAGTCGGTCCATTCAGACCATGAGTCTTCGGACAACATTTGGAGCCAATTTAAGAGGAATCATTTCTTTGTTTCTCAAATTGTTGTTGATGAAGGGATAATTTGTCATCGCATCACGGATTCAGAAAACGATGATCCCTGGATTGTGCAAATTCCACAAGAATTGTGCAAAGATGAAGTCCTTCACATCTCTGACATTGTCGAAATCAACGAATTTGGCGACCGTCGCCCTCGTTTTCAAGAATTAACGAGCATAAATTGGTTTCATGAAGATGCGAGGAAAATAAATTGGCAATGTGTTGCAAAAGAATTTTGCACCGTCTATAAGAAGAAACTCACAGACGAGCCAGCCATCGTGGTGGGTAAACAACGCACATATTGGGAGGTGTGTTCCGTTGGCCTCAATCAGAAGAATCGGGTTTATAAATACATGTTTCCCGACTCAGAACAATTTATGAGCTTGAGTGTTGGAAAGATAATTGAAGTTAATGTCGTAGATCTCTGGCCTGGCTCACAAGTTGGTGAAAATTACGTGCTTCCAATCCACACGCCCTTTAAGCGCTTGCATAGACCCGTAGACGGCGAAACTAAGTGGGTAGTTGCGGGCCAACGGATTGCAGAATATGAAGATTGGACTTGGCCTCCCCCTCGAGCCACACGACCGTTCATTCAGACTTATGAACAGCTGATGGGTGCTGCTGTCTTAGCTTCAAAAGTTTTTGAAAATCAGCTATGTTCAGGAGGAAAAATCATCACCAAGCTTCATTGGGTACCCAACGAACAAGGTATTTCAACCACGGCGTGTTTCGATCTGCTAGGCGAGATTTCGAAGAACATAACTCGCGTTTGGAGAGAAGATTCCTTAGTTACTGTGAAAGGACAGCGTACATTCGCCACTGCTTGGATCAGCGAAATGACGAACGCCAATAATTCGCTACGAGTAACCTTAGAGTTTAGCTGGGAGAGTCAACCAAAAGGGAGCCAAGATATAAAGGATGAAGGTAGAGTGGAGATAAGGGTCAGCACTTATAATCTGCCAGCAAATATTCGCCAAAGACTCTTTCAAAATCTGTCAATTACTAGAGCAATTGACTCCAACTCGTCTCAGGGCAAAATTCTTGCTGAACTTATCGGAATATCCCCTGGAATGTTGGGCGATCCAAAGGAACAATACAAGATTCTGAACTCGAATTTGAATGCCAGACAAAACGATACTGCTGCATTATGTCTGGACCCAGAAACGACGGGCTTAATTATTCAAGAAGCGCCTCCAGGAACGGGGAAGTCCCAAACAATCGCAGATATTGCCATTGAAAGCTTGAAAAGGAAAGTTGTCACACGCATGGCCATATTGGCACCATCAAATCAGGCCTTGGAGTCGTTGATCCTCAAATTCATGCCAAAATTATCAGAAGTGTCTTCGGATATTAACTCGAGCTACGAACGGAGTGGACAAATTTGCTTGTTGTTGGTTTCGGATGCAGCGAAGACAAAGTACAAGCAAATGTTTCAGAGATACAAAAAGGTATTGTTGATACAAGCTATAAACGATTACCAAAGACAGGGCGGCTTTAAGGATTTAGAAGAGCCAGAGATCAACATTTTGAATCAATATCGGCAGAAGATGAAGTACAAACACAGAAATCCAAACGAAAAAAGAGCGGCTGAGGTTATGAGAGGAAAGATCCATCCGTTAGTCATTTTCACTACCATCCAAATGGGTGAACTCGTGGTTTCACATTTTACAGAAGTTACTCATTTATGGCTGGACGAAATGGGCAAGGCTAACTTAATGATGGTAGCAAGCATTGTTTTAAGATGTTTTGAGCTTAAAAAGTTACTTTTGACAGGAGACAGCCGACAGCTGCAGGTTTTTGAAGGTAAACTTGATCACCATGCAAAGCAGTTTGGATTCCAATCACCCATGGAGCTTACCGAAAAACATGGCTTTCAAAATCAAGTAACTCTCAACATCTCCTACAGGTCACATCCAGCACTCGTTAAGCCCCTCAGCGAAGCATTCTATAATGGGGATTTAGTGTCAGGATTGTTGGATACGGATAGGCAGCTTTTGAAGGAATGCAGTTGGTTCCCAGGTGGGGTTCCCCTGCTTTTAATCGACTGCAAAGGATATGAAGTACCTTACATGGGCTCATATTCAAATCCGGCACACACAAATATGGCACTCCATATTTTCTATCTGCTAGCTAAGACGGCCCCTCCATCCAAGATCACAATTTTGAATTACTACAGAGGTCAGGCACGAGATATATCGGACAAAATGGAACAACAGTACAGAGGAAATGTCAAATGCGTCGATGGATACCAGGGCGAGGAATCCGACATCGTAATACTCGTTCTGACAGCAACACGAGATCAAAGCCCGAGGAATGACTTAATTTTTTGGTTCTTTTTTATGTAAAGTGCATCTTTTAGGCAAATAGAGACCATTTTTGAACTACTTGTGTCTGAATGCAGTGTCGATAAATGATTTCACTTTACTGTTTTGTAATAGCAAAATCCTTTTTTAACGCAGCTGCGTAGTTTTGTGCTAACAATGATTCACAAGGCGGGCAAATGCCCATAAGACCGCTGTGAAAGAATTTTCTAGACATAATTTTTTGTGCTCATTGAATGCGCTATTTTATTCATTGTGAAGAGAGCGGACTACTTCTTCACTAGATTTTCTTCACAATTTGTTATATCGCCGTTTACCACTTTAACATTAACGTTTTGATAACTAAAATGTATAACCATTTGTGTCGTTTTATGGAATCAGTGAATTTTAAGTATCCTGATTCCGATTTTAAGAGTTTTAGATGATTCCTGCAAGAATTCTTCAAGAACAAAGGCGGGCAGGAGGCTATTTTCGAGAGCCAGTCGCACCCCGGCATATCCTACCGTTTCGTGTCGGACGGCAACCGCAATCGCTACTATTGTGGCAACTGCTGCAGTGTGAACAAGACTCGAGTGCGCGTGGTCATCAAAGACGACTGTTTTTCGCGAAACCCGGACGAATTGGCCCATGTTTGCCGTGAGAATGCACATTCGTCACAACACGCCATCAGCAACAGGAAAGTGTTGAAGTAAGTAGTTTATTTTTATGGCAAAATATCCGAATTTTTAGTCAATTTGTTGCTAATTTCGCTGATTTTCTTTGTTTTTTCCAATTTGCTCGAAGCTATTTTTTAGCTAACTTTTTACTATTTTTACTTACTTTTGCTAACTTTCAGTGCTGAAAAGCGCGCAGCTGAAACCAGCCCGGCCATTACATCTCACATATACAAAAAGGTCGCAAGGAAATGCGAGGAGCAGTTCGACAATCCAGAAGATCGCCACAAAGCTGTGCTTGCTTTGCAGTCGCAAAGCAAAATCGCCAGAACGGTGCGATTGCACACTGCCAAAGGAAAGACGAAAGTCTTAAATGTGCGCCAAATACCGGCCGAATTGAAACAGTACGACAAGCCTTGGCCTCAAGACCTCATCCAACTGCGACCTGGTGCGAGCAAAGAGAATTTCTTTCTGCTTTTCGAAGAATTGCGTCCGGCGCATGATCCGCTTCTCATTTTCGCCGATATGCAAGGTTTGTGGACGTTGCACCAGTCCAGGCACATCTCACTTGACGGCACATTCAAATACGTCCCACACTCGCCTCATCCTTTTTGTCAGGTAACTTTTGGCTTCTTTGCTTTAAGAATGCATGAATTTTTCTAACATTTTTAAAAATAATTAATGGGTTACAAAAAACTGGTTATTAAAATTATTTTACAAAAAACTGTTCAGGTCTACACAATCCACTCAGTACACCAACAGCTCCCTGACAGGTCCCAAGCGACATTGTCAGCCTTTGCTTTGATGACCAAAAAGGACAGTCAGGCGTATGCAAAGCTTTTTGATGAGATCTCGTCGACACTATTCGTCTTGTTTGGCTCAACGGGCTGCGAAAAGGTTGGTTTAATTAGCAATTATTTTATAATTTTATAATCAAAAATACATCAAAATTAATCTCTTAAAAATATTAAAAAATATTAAAAATAAATTGGGCTCTCAATAGGACTAACTTTTACAGGTCTGGCACTTCGACCACGAACTGGCTGCAATTACCTCGTGCCAAGAGGAATTCAAGGACAAAGTAACTTCGTGTTACTTCCATTTCACGAAGAATTGTCTGACTCGCGCAGCAAACCTCGGGCTCAATCAGCGGCTAAAGAAAGACCCCGCACTGCGAAAATGGCTCCGAACACTCATCGGTGGTGTTCATCTCAAGCTCGCTCATCAACAAGCGTTATGGGACTATTTGCTGCAACATCCGCCGCAGATTCGGGAATACGCCGCAATTGCAAGCTTCGTGCTCTATTTCCAAGGACAGTGGAACACAGAGGCATCTCGCCAGCTCCTGAACCAATACGAAAATGATGGGCCTCGTACCACAAACTTTTCGGAAGTCAACCGAAATCAATTCGGCTCACTTCACCCTGGACTTGGAGAATTTTTGCAGGTAAGTAAAGTTTTGAGTGCAAGTTTTGAGTTGAATTTGTAATTTGAAAATTAAATTTGTAAATTTAAAACAACAATAAAGCAAAAAAGGGCAGATTGCAGTTCTGTTTCCTATACAAAAAATTTTCAGTCTATGCAAAAGGAACTGTACCGACAGTCAGTTGAAAGCGAGCGCCTTCTAAGAGGCCAACCGATTCGGCTCCGCCGGCGAAAGTACCGAGAGGCCGAGGCCAAGCTCGCCGAAGTTCGTCAGGAATATCGCGCTGTCCTTGAGGCAAATATTCTCCTAGAGGAACATATCGAACAAGACGAAATTCAGACAGTGCTCATCCCTTCGCCCGCAAGATGGCTTTCTGCTGCGCGACGTTCATTGACGCTGAAACTCTTCTCGAGCGTTCGGCGGTTGAAGAAGAACTGCAACCGGGTCAAGAAATTTGGGAAACATCAAACGAAGAAAATATCAAAACAGTGATTTTTTTCTGCATTTTTTGCCAATGAAGAGTGAAATTGCTTGTATAAATATTGCTTTCTCAATAAAAAAAAACAATAAAATGCTCTTTATTTGCCTAAAAGATGCACTTTTCATAAAAAAGAACCAAAAAAAATTTGGGTTCCCGCTAAAAAATACCCTCTAGGGGTGATAATATGAGAATTTTGAAAAACGGGGGGGGGGATTTCTACCGGGGGGATTTTTACCGGGGGGGATTTCTAAACCCGGGGGGGGGTTTCTACCGGGGGGATTTTCTTCCGGGGGGGATTTCTACCGGGGGGGGGGATTTTTACCGGTTCCCATTTGTATGGCACTTGCTATTGCACTAATAATTATCGAAAGACCTTCTAGCAAGTAATAACAAGAAAAACTGCGTTGTGTATGTTTTTAATTAGTCGTTGCCGATTTCCAAACAGCGGCCATTTAGCAAAGCAGCTGTTTGGATAAATTGAAAATATTTGGAATATATGGTGTAAAATCAAGGCACCCTCCGCTCGCATCTGTACAAATTCTGTCGCATTTCATCATTCTATCGTCGCATTTCATTTTTTAATTCCCTAAAAGTCCTAATTAGTCTGCTGGTTGACTACATATATGTTAAAATCAGTTGCACAGCTCTTTAAAAGGTAACAACTTACTCAAATAAAACTGACTACGTTTGGCTCAATTTTGTTCCTTTTTGAAATGGCGCTTTTCGGTACACATTAAAAATCACATCCGATGCATTAAAAGAAATGTGATGTGTATATTTTCATGCTTGGCTCAATTCCAAAAGTAGTCATGGCACACACTATTCGTTCAAAATAATTGCTATGTCATTACTAGAAAGTAAGGACACGACACTAGCTATTTTATTTTTAGTCATCGTCGGTTTTAGAATAACAGAAATTTGTATGAGGATGACATTTTTGTTAAATATCTTGTAATTTGTCAGGTTGAAAAGGAGGCGAATGCGCAATTTACTTTCTTCGTGATTTCGCTTTACGGTTTGAAGTGTCTTTTAACACTGGCAAGGCCGAGCGTACTAAGTGTTGCATTTGAGAGAGCTAGCTGAGGTAGTTCATAATTGAAGAAAAAAAGTTCCGAAAAAAAGGTTTTTCTTATGTCACTTTGGCAATTTTCGGAACCCACTTTTGGGGCTGGCGAAAATTTTGGGTCATCATGTTCGAGGTCATCTCTCTTTGTTATATTGACTGGTGACATATCCAAGTTATATACTACTGAAACCGGAGCAATCATTGAATATCTTCTTAAAAATTTTGCTATCGGCGAGTGGTTAAAAATCACATTTGTGGGGTTTAGAAATATATACAACAACTTACATTTCCTTGATTTAAAGAGCCGATGTAACTTTTAAATGGATTCACCATAGTCGTTTACCTTGTGCAAAAATGCTTTTTTCGGAACTTTTTTTCTTCAATTATGAACTACCTCAGCTAGCTCTCTCAAATGCAACACTGAGTACGCTCGGCTTTGCAGTGTTAAAGGATATATGAACGATTACTTTTATGTGTTCTTGGAACAAGACACTTTTCTGCGAATGCCGTTGAATTTCGTTTGTTATGTCTTGAATTTCGTTTTAAACTGCCTTTAATCCTTAACTTTCCGTTGTTCCAAATTTGGAACGCAAATGGTGACCCATTTATTATTATTTATACTCAACTTGATGGGAAATGCACAGGGTCCCAAGAGCAAAATTTCTTGTAAGGTCATGCCAAGCAACTTGACTATTGAGACCCCTGCGTGTGATGCCTTCCTGAGCAGTCCAAGAATCCGATGTATGGACCTCTTAATCCCACATGAAGGTGGGATTAAGTGGGAGCGCTCATTTTTGGTAAAATTCGAGGGACTCCGATTTCGGGGCTTTAGCTGGGTGTAATAGCGGCTTTAGGGGATGTAATAGCGTTTTTTAATCATATGGGTCATTTACATGTTGTCTATGATATGCGATTAACGTAAAATTTGTTTGACATTTTGTAAATTTCCCAAATTTTGTTAAATTGTGCAGTCAAAGTGCGCGCGCTGAATCCAGAAATCCCGGATTAAAAAGGGTAACTTTCTTAGCCGTCCTCTGATCGGGCCTAGTGATATCTCAAAATGCTCCCGAGCTCAAGAGAAGACGATTGGTATCAATATCAGCCCGATCCGAGCACGGCTCAGGTAGATACAGGTGCACGAAATCCTGGATTTCATGGATTTTGGCCATTCTGCGCATCTCAGAACTTTCTTAGCCGGGCTTTGCTCGGGTCGAGTGACAGCTCTCAACGAGCCAAGCAAAACAAGCTATTACTCAGCCCGATCCGAGCACGGCCCTGGTAGATCCAGGTGCGCGAAATCCGTTGCTTATAAGGTTATGCTAAGCCGCCTTACTCTGGGGTGGATGCCTTCCTGCGCGAGTTCTAGGAATCCCATGTATGGACTCGTATAATGCATATAGACCATATAAGGTCGACTGAGGGGGGAGCGCTCATCTTTCGGCAGCTATGAACAAAACATGATTACACAAATGGCTAAAAAATGAAAAACACATTCGCTAATTTGCAGATTTCTGGGCATTAGTCACTCGGTTCTTTTACATGTGCTGAGCCGGCTAATGCTCGGAAGTGGTATATAAGATGCGATGTAACGTAAAATGCGTTGATATTTTCCGAAAGTGTTTTCTATGACAAAAATGATTAATGTGAGTATTTCGCACTTTAGTTAAGTTCAAGATTAGCAGATTTCTGGGCATTAGTCACTCGGTTCTTTTACATGTGCTGAGCCGGCTAATGCTCGGAAGTGGTATATAGGATGCGATGTAACGTAAAATGCGTTGACATTTTCCGAAATGAACCATTTTTCATGTTTATTATCACTTGGCATTGATTATGGCACCTGTTATTGCACTAATTATTACCGAAAGACTTTTGAATTACCGAAAGTTTTGCTATGTGGATCTCCACGCAAAAATTTTGAAAATAGTGAGATATAATGGAAAAGTGAAATAAAAATAGTGCCGGTGGCAAAATTTATTTAGAAATTTGCCATAACACAGAACAAATTGGAATTTTTGATAAATTGTGTACATTATCAATGTTTTTTAAAGAAATTTTTGGGAAACTAGCTTACAAATCGTAAAAATCGTAATTAATAATGAAAAGCGAAATAAAATAGCCGAAACTATCAATATTAACTAGTTAATAACACTATTAACTGAGAAACACTTTTAACTTATTATCTATTGCACTTCGATTTGAACTTCGATTTGGCAACATTTGAAAATACCAACGTTTCTGGACCAACAACTTCGCACGAATCGCTTTCTTCCGGTTCCTCCAGCATGGCACTTGCAACATCAGTGGATTTCTTGGGCCCAACAAAGACATTCGTTGACAGCGAATATTTGACGTTTACTTCCAGTGAACTTCAAAATGTCCAATTGAAGCCAAAAAAGTTTGCTCGAGATGTGGAAATGCCGACGAAATGTAAGATCTAAAGCATTTTGTGTTTTTTGTCTCCGACTCAAAGGATATCGCAAAAGTTAAAAAAAGACAATTTGTCTTTAAAAAGGCAAGTTGTCTTTTTTCTAGAGAAGATTTCACTCGAAGTACTACCTCGGGTCCTACAAACTCGGATCTACTAATTGGTCCCGAGTTTGTTCGGGAAATGAAGGTCCAGGAATCAAGATAGAAATCCGGGAAAAACGCGTGGAGTAAAAACATGACAGCAATGTAACACTACACAAGTGACGGGCTGCGGCGAAGCTGCAGCCGAGGGGCCTCATAAGTTACACAATTATTCTAAAGCCGGGCGGTGCGGCTACTCTCCGCGCCGCCCTATGGACTTAAGTTCACGTCGGGGCCGAGAAGTCAAAAAATACCTCGTGAGAGACCTGGTTAGAATAACACGACCTCGTGAGAATTGATCCCGAATCTGAGGCCAGATTCGGATTCAGCGCCATCGAAAACCCCCGGGTGCAAAAAATCAGCCCCGTATATGCTTTGGCTCAAAAATGTCATTTTTCGGTCAAAAAGTGGCTTTTTCAAAAATGCACCAAATCAAAAAGTGTAAAAAGCAAAGATGTCCAGAACGGCCTCAGAAATCGATTGGAGATCATAAACAACATCACTTCCCATGGCCAAAACCCTCAAAAACACGTTTTTTGCGTTTTGGCGCGAATTCAAATATTCAAATTTCGGATTTTTATGTCGACCCCACCCTATCTTTTCGAGACCTTTCGATTGAGCTATCACTCGCCTCTGGCTAATGACAGGATCGCGAGATCCAAATCTTCCACACAGATGAGACGGAACGACACCAGCGCCTTAACTGTTGGGCATGACACTATAAAGGATTTACATCTCTAACATTTGTAATTCCTTGAATCATTTAGGCCTGGTTTGCGGTCAACATACGAATTGCTGGTTAGTGGTTTATATTTAAATAATAAATGACCAGTTATTGAAATTTCAGTAATTACGATGTGGCTTCTTGTATCGGTAAACAGTGATGTTTGAATTCGTGATAGTATACGATGTATCTTGCAGGATGCAAAGCGTTTTTCCGTCGCTCTCTTCTCGCATCCAAGACATACGAATGCAAACTCAGTGGAATGTGCAGCAGAATGCACGGTAAGTGAGTGACATATAAAATAATACAAGAAGGGAAAACCCGCGGTCTTCGCCGCAAGACTGGCACAATTCTCTATAAAAAATTGAATCTGACCTCGTGAGAATACCGTGAACTCGTGAGGACAATTCTCAAAACTGACGTCAGGTTCGGATTCAGCATTTTCGAAAACCCTCGGGCGCAAAAATCAGCCCCGTAGGTGCTTTGGTTATGCTAGCTGTCAGCAATTTGGGTTAGGCATCGGAATTTTACACCGAGTCCGAGCGATTCCGAGTCCGGACTCGGACTGGGTAGGGTTCCAATATCACTTGACGAGTCCGAGTCCGGACTTGCCGAGTCCGTTTGAATTTTATTTTTCCCGCCAATTTTTTTGTTGTCAAAAACTTGTGTTTTCCTATTTTTAGCTAGTATTTCGTATTTTTATTATAAATAGGTCATAGGGATCTGACGGGTGGGTCCTGAGATATAAGGGTTGCATGCATTCAGAAAACTGGAAAATAATATAGTTCAATATAATGCATTCTTCCGGGCCTTAATTACTCATTTCAGGAATGAATCGATGCCGCGCATGTCGATTTGATCGATGTCTCTTAGCAGGGTATGTCTCACTTGTTCGCCAAGATCAATTTTCTTAACTAGTAGATTTAGAATGAATCCCCGAGCTATGCAATTCCCGACTTCAGTTGATGTGGCGAAGTTTTTTGACAAAGTGGCAAATAGGAGGGTGGGGTTTTTAAGTGAACTGCTCTTTTAGTATGGACGAATTTTAGCGCTATCTTTTGGAAAAATATGGAGAAAGGTGTCCTGTTGTCATCGCCAAGGTAAACTGTTGTTTCATATTTTACAACACTTTTACAGCTTACAACACATAGATAGTTTATTTCTCCACTATATATCATCAAAGCTGTTCAGAGTAACTGTTTTCAGACAGGTCTTGTGTTTGAAGAGACAATTGAAGACAAAACCATACAATCTCTCGTATACGTCGAACTAAAAGTCCGGCAGATCCGTGAAAGTTCTCGTTGGCTGAGCGAATCCGTAATATTTCGAAGTATCCGAGAACTACTGGAACCTAATCGTGAAAATGCCCTGGCGCATGCAGATCGATACCCGAAGGAACTCACATGGCCACTTACTTATGAAAAGGCACTTAAGATAGAGCTGAATGAAAGACCGCTACGTTGGATCATGTTAGACCTGTTTTTGTGCATCGAAATGGTAAGTCGACATATAGATACATGGCTAAATTTTGGCGTACGTAGTGAATACCGTATTCCCTATAATTAGAATCCTATCGCATTTTTTCAAACTAAAAAATTCGTGATTGGTGCCAGAAGGTAGCATTGGCTTCTGGCACCAACACTTGGAAAACAAGTAAAAAACAGTAAATAAACAGACAAAACAGGGCAAAGGAAAAAAAGAAAACAGACAAAAAATGGCGTTTTTGGGCCATTTTCCCTTTGGAAATCATTGACCCTCGATAAACCTAGCCCAGTCCCTAGGGTTGTCGGGTTATCGAGCGCCTACTACAGTCAACCCTGGGTTATGTCGCCCCCCCCACTTATGTCGCTCCCTGATTTAAGTCGCTCTTTTATTTGGAACGGCCAGAAATGTATGGAAACCCTTAAAAAATTCCCTGAGTTATGTCGCTCCCTGATTTATGTCGTTCCTTGATCCGGTCCCCAGGAGACTTTTCCCTCAGTTAAGTCGCTGGTTTAAAAAATTTAAACGCCAAAATGCGCCAAACTTGGAAATTTGAACGCAATTTGTTGAAATCTATATGCAGCTGCCTTAGATTTTGGAGAATTTTCTAAATTTTGTTCACAATTTTTCTCCAAAACACGCAGTCACTATTTCTCTTTTATCATTTCCCAGTGTTCTTTCGTTTAAAATCTGACGGATGATTCATAACTTTTTATTTGTTTTCAACGCAAAGCACCTCAAAGCATTTAAATGTCATTTCTTTTCCAGTTAGACAAATTCTATGTAGTACCGTAAACTTTCTAATTTAACCCCCGGGGCAGACTTATTCAATCGACCTCTAGAGGGGGGCAAAATTAGAGGGGGCGGGGTAAAACAAGAGGGGGGCAAAATTAAACCGGTCGATTTTTGCTCAAATTTCAAAAATTTTCGTAATTTTTTGACAATTTATCAAAAAATCATAGGGGGTACCCTATTGATTTTTTAACAGATTTTTCAGAAAAATGATTTTTTTCATACCATAGGGTACCCCCTATGGGTTTTTAAGCAAAAAATTATTTTTAGAAAATTTTTGCAAAAAAACCATAGGATGGACCCTATTGATTTTTTAACAGTTATCTAAAAATGTCTAAAACATAGTTAAAATGTCAATATTTTGTCTATAACAGTAGAGATTGTCTATAAGTAGATGAAAAGAGCTAAAAACTGTACTTTCTGGTCGATTTTTGCCCATTTTTGGCCCACCCTGAGTTATGTTGCTCCCTGATTTAAGTCGCCCCCCGAGGTCCGCCCCGTGGGGGGCGACATAACCCAGGGTTGACTGTATAAGGATTACTCGAAGTTTAGTCCGCATCACAGAGACGGACAATATTAAAATGAGATCATTTTAAATTTTTTTCGCCTACTATATATCAAAATCTTAGGCCAGAACAATGCCTGTGTTTTTACAACTTGATTATAATGACCAGGTTCGTTTTATATTTGTTTTGAATGCCGACAAATTTAAATTGTACTAATGTAGGAAGCGCTGCTGAAGCAAGCGATATTGATCAATGCACTCTTGCTCGAGGCATTCTATTCATGCCAAATGAAATCCGAAACATTCATTATGCCCAGTGGATTTTTACCTGTTAAGGTAAACGTTTTATTAACACGTCAGTGTCTCATTGATGAAAACAATGTGTGTTTTCATTGAATTTACGCTTTAAGATGTTTTCACATTCTAGAATGTTTTAGCTTCCCAGCGACGACAGATTGAAAGGGTAACCTCAGTAATACGTGTATTTTACATCTAATAATCATAGAAAATATTCTAGAATATTGCAACGGATGAAGCTGCCTACTCGCCTAACAATGGAGGCAATGTCCCGAATTCAGATGACCACGGAAGAATTTGTGTTGCTTAAAGCTATCATCTATTCGCACTCCGGTAAGATGAACTTTTAATTAAAAAAACGTCGCTTCATAAATTTTTTCTTATAGCAATAGACGGACTATCGGAGAGAGGCAGAGTACTACTGGAGAAGGAAAGTATTCGGTATTCCAAAACACTAATGAAACATTTACAATCTCGACTGGGCGCTGCTCCCGCTGCAAAGAAATATGCGGAGATCGTGTCCATTGTCGGCAGTTTTTTTCATGGTGCTCAAAAACTACGACAGTTGCACATATATGTAAGTTATATTAGTACTAGAGTGAAGCGCCGCGGCCTTCGCCACGAAATCAGGACCTATATTAAATGGCAAATAACTACCATGCGGCCCTAAGGCGGGGAACAAAGAAAGTTACGCCAGGATCGAAAAAGTGGATAAAATGACGCTTTTTGGCCAAATAATGCACATTTTTGAGGCTTTCGTTAAAATCTGGCAGCTTCGCCGCACGTTTTTTAGTATGCTTTTTGTAGATACGTGGTAAAAGGGGCTGTAGAGGGTCGCAGAGTCCGTAGAGGTCGTGGAAGCTTCTAGAATATTCTAGAAGGTCCTAACGTTAATTCCGATACAGGATTTAAACTCAGATGATTTTCTATATAGCGATAAAATTTGGAGCCTCTTCCTTGCTTCATACGCATGATACTGCCAAATGCCCTTAGGGCTTCTATAACCTACCTGAAGCTGATGTGTCCGGCCGGACATGGGTTTTCGGTAGCTACAGGTCGAGACCTATCCACAGACACCAAGATTGGTGAATATGGTGAGGAGCGTCGTGCGTTATGTAAAGTGGAACATGCACATCCAAAAGAAGACCATGGAATTTCTAGAACATTCTAGAAGGTTTCAAACAAATTCTAACGCAGGTTGCGAACTCAGCGGGCTCGATTAACTATATGGGGACAAAATTTTGGGCTCTTTCCTTGCTCCCAACGCAAGGTACAACCTAATGTCCTGGGACATTTAGAACCTTCTAGAACCCGCTGTTAAGTACTGCAAATTTTTTAAAAAATTTTTTTTTGAAAATTTTTTGGAAAAAAATTTGTCAAATTTTGAAAAAAATTCCAAAATTTTTCTTGTTTTTGTCAAGTTTTCATTAAATTTTCGCCTGCCGGAGGCGCCTCCGGCTAATTTTGAGGGTCGCCTCCGCCTCCGGCTCCGCCTCCGCCTCCGGAGGCGCCTCCGAGCATCCGGAGGCGGAGGCGTGGCAACACTGATGTTCACTGCGCTATGGATTTCAGTCATTTTTTTCGGGCGCCGCACGCTTGCACTTAAACTTCAAAAAGACCGCTGAAACCGTCAGTGACTCTCTGACTCAGTCAGGGCCCACCACAGACATTTGTACCCCGGGACCGGGGCTATAACTTATGATCCATGCGGTCATTTTTATACTGTTTTCGAAAAACGGTGTATTCTGAGCTAGAAGGAACATCTGATAAAAAAAATTAAAAATTTATTGAGAAAATGACGTTTTTACTTAAAAAGTTGATTTTTGGCATTTTTTTGCAAAATATCGACTTTTTAATTAAAAAATGTCATTTTTTAAATAATTTTTTAAATTTTTTACCAGATGTTCCTTCCAGCTCAGAATACACCGTTTTTCGAAAACAGTAAAAAATGACCGCATGGATCATAAGTTATAGCCCCAGGGTACAAATGTCCTGAACCCGTCAGAGCGCAGAGAACGTCCTCCTATATTAAGGGGCCGGGGGAATGTTCACCCGGTTAGGAAAATTCCGAAAAATCATGAAAACCAGTGAAATTTAAAATTTTACCGGGCCCCCCCCAAAAACCTTGGGGAAAAAAAGGCCCCCCGCTCCCAAAGGGCCATTCCCCAGCCCCCGGCAAAAAAAAAGTTGGCAGGTGCTCCCAATTAGGGGATTTTCACATACAAATCTCCGGCGCCGCAGAAAAATCCTAGAGGTACTCCCAGGGTACAAATTTTTTTTAAATTTTTTTTAAGTATTCATATTTGGCGGCGAAGTCGCGATGCTTCGTTAGTTTAAACTACAGGGTGGTCCAGAATAAAAGCAACATCGTATGGGAAAGTAACTTTTTGAGAAATCGCAATTTTTTCGCGGCCGTTTAGAGTCGTTCTCACGAGTGTGGGGTTTCTTGATGCGGGGAATCCGAATTTAAACTCAGGTTTTGGCGCGAGTTTGATTTTTTGGCGTTTTCTTGGCATTGTGCCCAAATCGGGTATTTTAACACCCTTTTATGATTTCTATAATTTCCCAATAATTTGAAACCTGTGCAAAAATCTGAGTTCAAATTCGGATTCCCCGCATCAAACCTCCCCCACCCGTGCGAATTACTGTAATATGCTGCGAAAAAACGACGATTTCGCAAAAAGTTACTTTCCCATACGATGTTGCTTTTATTCTGGACCACCCTGTACTGTTCAAAAAACATTGTTCAAAATGGTTGCAAATGTTTTCAGATGTCCACTGTGATGCGCCTGTCAGTTTGTTGCCCTCCTTATATGGAAACAATTATGTACGCATAATAATATGGCAGCATTCTGTTACACTGGAGCCATAGCAACGATTCAATTTAAATATTTTCATAACTAATATTATGGCGAGTTCCAATTCTCATAGCTCCATCTTTTTTTAAATTTGGCTTTTTCGAGATTTTAAAGGGAAAAGTTCAAAAATCAAAGATCAAAGTTCAAATCTGATCCCGGATTTGGATTCACCAGGGTCGATTTACTCTGGAGAGGTTCCATCATATTGACCCAAACCCCTTTGTACCCCATGAAACCGCCCTCCCAAATTAAAATATTATTCAAACGCTCATTTTGGCGCTAAATTGGCGAAAAGATGGAGCTATGAGAATTGGAACTCGCCCATACGTGGCTTTTACCTTTTACTAGGAGCCAAACTATCTTCCACATTTCTATGAATTTTCAGTCCATTGCCATTTCACCGAACGCTTACAAAATCGTATTTGCTGAACTTTTCGTATTTGCTACAATTATACCTCAGAGATTTTGGAATTGAAGAAGACTTCCGGTTGATTATTTAAGCGAAAATTTGGAGCAATGCAACAATTATACCTTGGAACGATCAAGCATCTGATTGGAATTAGGATATGTTTTGAAATAATTTCCCTTCACTGTTTCAAATATTTTTAATACCGTTTGTTTTCATAAAAAATTATGTTAGCTGCCTTGCAAATTGGATTGTACATTGGATCTTGCTTTGGATCCGGTATTTGGTATATATTGAAGACTTTCTAAAAACGGATTTCGGGGGTTCTTTGAGCCAAACAAACCATTTGCTAAGATGAATTGACCTTTCTAATCCTTGGAGCGATCAATAATCGGCTTATTTTGGCCAGAATTCCGTTACTTTGGACAAATTTACACAGAATCTTGAGGTCAAGCTGGAACAAGTTCACTTGTCAAGAATTTGCTGCACTTTTTGCGACGAATACTACAAATATACCTCAGAGATTTTGGAATTGAAGAAGACTTCCGGTTGATTATTTAAGCGAAAATTTGGAGCAATGCAACAATTATACCTTGGAACGATCAAGCATCTGATTGGAATTGGGATATGTTTTGAAATAATTTCCCTTCACTGTTTCAAATATTTTTAATACCGTTTGTTTTCATAAAAAATTATGTTAGCTGCCTTGCAAATTGGATTGTACATTGGATCTGGCTTTGGATCCGGTATTTGGTAAATATTGAAGACTTTCTGAAAACGGATTTCGGGGGTTCTTTGAGCCAAACAAACTATTTGCTAAGATGAATTGACCTTTCTAATCCTTGGAGCGATCAATAATCGGCTTATTTTAGCCAGAATTCCGTTAGATTGGACAAATTTATGCAGAATCTTGAGGTCAAGTCCGAACAAGTTCACTTGTCAAGAATTTGCTGCACTTTTTGCGACGAATACTACAATTACAACTCAGAGATTTTGGAATTGAAGAAGACTTCCGGTTGAGTATCAAAACGAAAATTTGGAGCAATTGTTATACCTTACAACGGTCCTGATTTGAAGCCAGCAATATTTCGAAATAAATATTATCAATGTTTCAAATATTTTTAATACGGTTCATAAATAATGGGTTTGTGACCTCAAAAAGGGTTAAAAATTGGGTTTTGGTCCCCAAAATAAGATCAAACTAGATTTTCGAATGCGCGCGGGCAAAGCCCGCGCGCCCTATGATTTTGGAAAGAAATTATTCAGAGATAATTATCTCATTTTATATTTGCAGTGGAATAAAAACATTTACATTTTTAACAATTTATTTACAAAGGAAACATAAACAATACAATAAAATAAAATAAACTGGAGCAAAATAACTGAGGTTAGACGCTGTTGAGCCGGAGGAGCCATAGGAGCAAATGTTGAAGAGCCAGAGAAGAGTTGTCCAGAGAAGAGCCAGGGAAGAGAGCATGAAGAGAAGCTTTGTGTTTGCGACAGTTAATCGGATCTGAAAATTTACCAATAATTTTCTATAACATAAAAAACAGGAACTTACATAAAAAGCCAGGAAATGTGCGGGCGCATTCGCATCATCCAACGGAGAGAAGAAGGAGTTCTAAAATGTTTAAGTTAATTTATGTTGCCCTGAAAATCTAAAACCTTACCTGCAGATGCGAATTTCCCAAGGAGAGACGTCCAAGCGGTCCCCACAGCGAGTTCAGCGAACCCCGCGAGACTTGAACTTAGCGCGCGCTTGTTGGGCAGTGAAAGCATTTCCTGAAAATAAAACTTGTACTGATATTTTAAATAATTTATGAAATTTTACCTGGCAAAGAATTGAAGATACCAAAGAATAAGAGAAGAAAGTTGAAAGTCAGCAGAGAAGTCTAAAAAATTTATTATTATTTTGGTGAATACTTAAAATGTAAAACTTACTTTTAAAAGTGGAAGAAGGCGACGGATGGCTCTTTATGGACAGCCAAGGGCAAGCTCCATACGGCGTCTCAGTCCTCCAGAAGCTCCTTGAAAACCACGTTCTTAACCAAATTGTGTTCTCTTGCTGGATTCAATTGAATCTTTAAATCAGCCATTTTTCTGACTCTTGATGCCGCAACGTATAATTGTCCGTGACTGAATACATCGTTAATCAAATTTACCCCAACAAATTTAAATGTTTGACCCTGGCTTTTGTTGATAGTCATCGCAAATGCAAGCTTTACTGGAAATTGATGTCTGCGAAATTTGAAGGGCAGCTTTGGATCATCAGAAACAAATGTTATTCTTGGAATAAATATAACTTCTCCTTTCCTATCTCCGGTCAAAATAATTCCTTGAATCAAATTATCTTTTAGTTCCGTAATTATTACTCTGGTTCCGTTATTTTGGCCTTGTGATGAGTTTAGGTTTCTGATTAGCATAATTATTGCATTGACTTTAAGTTTTAGCTCGTGACTGGGCATACTATTTAGATCAATGGCATTGAGGACTTCAATAGGATATCGCTCTGTGTTGGTCAGATTATTGTCTTGCGACAAAACATCGACACTTGTATAGACTTTTTCCTGTCCTTCAATATACATCAGAACCTCATCACAGATATCATTAGCATCCTTATTCAGAGGTGTCAAAATTACACGCTCATGCAATGCATCGTAATTTTTGGTAGCCAAAGCTGTTCCATACACATCATTTATCACGTTATCACTTAAACATTCCGGTGGAAATTCAAAATGACCTTCATCACCATCTTGCATTTGACCGTCGCCTAATTTTTGCAATGTTTCCACAAACTCAACTTCTTCAGGATTTACTCTCTGATTTTGAGTTAATTTGAAGGAAGGTCTAAATAACGGCCATAATTCACTTCGTTTTATACTTTGACCGATAATTTGAGCTTTTGTGCCCTCTTTCACAACTGGTGCGCATTGTCTGAAGTCACCTCCGAGGATTATAAGCTTTCCAGCAAAAGGCTTCCTACTATTACACAGTTCTTTCAAGGATCTATCAAATGCTTCCAATAAATATCGATCAGACATTGGCGCCTCATCCCAAATGAACAATTTAGCTTCAATTAGTTGTTTTCCTCTGATGACATTTTTTGAAAACTTGGTGATTGATTTCTCTGTAACTGGCGGATAGATTCCTGCAGTATAATGAACAGTTCTGCCTTCTGGCAATAAATCCGCTGCCATCGCAGTAGAAGCCATACTTTTCACTAATTTCCCTTTACCCATGAAATCATGGTATATTGCCAGGTAAGTGTATGTTTTCCCTGTTCCTGCAGGACCTTTCCCAAAAATAAAAACAGGTTTTTTCGGGATTTTCTGTTTCATTTCCTTCTTGTACCATTGTAAAAAAATTCCTTCTGTTTTTCATTCATTGTAACAAACATGGTTTCTGCAATTTTTTTTATGCTGTATACTTGTCATCGTCATAGTGATATCATTGAAACTTATGTCTGGTTCAGGCATTCCGGCTACAGATGTGATCGGCTCACCTTTTTCAGTAAAATATAAGTTTGCCATATCCGCATATGCTTTTTTATAGCCCAATGTTTTTACCTCTTCAGATGCATCAAGTTCATCAGTGAGACATCCATGGGCAAGTTCACTACTACGAAGTAAAATATGCAAATAGTCTTCAGCGAGATGCTCTCTGAACATAAGCCACAAATCATATGGTTTAACGGGATTGCAGTAAATCAGTATATTGACAAATAATATTCTCATATTTCGTGGCATATACTCAATTTTGCATCATTTAAGGCTCGCTCCCATTCTTGGTCATCTGTGGTTAAACCTCGTTTCAGGCATGCTTCCTGGTATGTCTGATATACTGTGTCATTTACAGTTCTCAAATATTCAAAACTTGTAGCTCCTCGAACATGCAAAAGTAAAATACGCAAATGGTACAACTCAGTTTGTGATGATAAACATCATACATCATACCCAAATTTGTGCTTTTCTTATAATATTTACCATCAGGCCGCCGAGTTTCTGTTTTAGTACCTCTGTCCGTTGGTTTCCAGTTTCGAACTTGATCTTCCCATGTAAAATATTCCGGGATTTCCCAATAACACAAATTTTTGGCAAATGCAGAATGTGTGCTATCCTTGCACAGTTTAAAAAATGCTGTTAATTGGGTATCCTTGGCCAACTTTTCTTTAATTTGCTCTTGCGTTTCTTTTTTTGTCCAATATATTGGTTGCTGATTTTCGAGATGAATTTTCAAATCTTTAATTGAATGACTCCTTCTTTGCAGCGGGAATTCAAAAATTCTATGAAAGGCCTCTTGAGCTGAGACAATTCTTGCATCCAAATGCTCTAATATTTCGTTTCTCTCTTGATCAACAACATTGAAAGCTCCCTTGGAAGGTCCTTTGTACGTATATTTGTACAAATACTTGTATAGCATAATTCCGGAAACGGCTTCTATGTTTATATGGCATTTATATTTCAGCAGCAAATATGGATTATATGGCACGACATAGCGATTGTCAAACTCAAAGTTGCCTTTTTTGTATGTTTTACCAGTGTCTTGTCTTTTATAGAGCGGCTTGCCGCCATTTTCTCTAAATTTAGTAGACTCTTGGAATGCAAACGGAAAATGCTTTTTACAATAGTTAAGCTGATTATTCCAGCATGCGGAAGATGGAGTGCATGGTCCATGAATCATATATTTTACACACAATTGATATAATTCCGGTTCAGTTTCCGGGTCCGGAATTTCTGCACGAATAAATTTATCGATATCTTCTGTTGTTTTCAGCTTGTGCTTTTCATTCAATGTAAACAACGCATGTCCGTGGGGGTTTCCCCTCATTTGCCATTCATTAACCGCACTGTAACAGGCCATTTCCCCAAAAGTTGGTTTTCCATTATCTTCATTTTTCCATATTAGCTCAATAAAATCGCTATAAATCAACTCAAAAGCTCTCGCAACCATATCAGGTCGGAAATTAGTTTGCTGTTGTATTGCTTCTTCGTCAGTCAGCTGTATGTTTATTGTCTTTTTTAGATCCTCATTATCTGAACCAATAGTAATGGTAATAAAGAGGTCAGGTGGTCCAATTCTTTTTGCCATAATCATGCTTTTACGGAACTGTTCTTGGTAATACTTTATGGAACCTGGATAGTCAGAATATAAAATATGCTTTCTGGCGATATCATCAGTTTCCTCATCAACGAAACTTTGCTCAACATTAGCTGCTTTAGCAGATTTCATGGAAGAGTTCTTTTTCTTTTGGAATTCAAGCAAATCCTCTTCAATCCTTGTCCACATGTCAACACCCCATTGATGTAACAACTTTTCGCCGAAATGAACTGGATTGAAATTTGAATTATGGATATCTAATGGTATGAAGGAAGCATTGTACTTTATGTATTCACGTCGGGAAATATATACCCTTTTTTGCTTTGGATTCGGATTTTGGTACGGCATTTCGATTTCCCAACCAGTGTTTTGCTGACCGGGCAATTTGGTAAACTGACCTGACCGGTGACCAGACCGGCACCCCGGTCAGGTATACCTGACCTGACCTGACCTGACCGGGGTCCCGGTCACCCGGTCAGGTCCAGGGTTGTGCCGAGTCGACGAAAAGTTCGAGTCGAGTTTCGAGTCGAGTCGGCCGAAAATTCTTCGAGTGGGTTCGATTTTCGAGTGGGACAAAAAAGTCGAGTTTCGAGTTTCGAATTTCGAGTTTCGATTTCATTTTCGAGTCAAATTTCCTGATGCTTCAAAAAGTCAAAATTTTGGGTTTTTAAAGCAATTTTTTGCAAAAATTTGCTGTTAATTTTTTTTATTAGAAACTACTGTTCAATTTATGTCTAAAAAGGGTTGTTTTGGCTATTTTTGAGCTATTCTGGCTATTTTTGAGCTATTTTTGAGCTAATTTGTTATTTGAACAAAAAATGTCCCAAATTTTAAATTTATTATTCTGAAATTGTACAAAATTTTGGAAATAGTTATTAATTCATAGCCTAATTTGGCCAAAAACGCAAAAATAGCATAATTGCAAAAAATTAGCCGAAAAAAATTGTGATTGATAAGAGCAATTTTCAAAATTTCGAGGAGATAATCGGCTTCGGAGATCCGTAAATATTGCTCGAGCGGTGAAAATTATTATATCAGATTCTTCAGAACCAAGTGGAGATGCATTAATTTTACAGTCTTCCGCGGGCAAAATTCGTGAAATTTTCAATAAAGATTGTATTTTTGAAAAAATTCGCTATTTTGACAGTTTCCGCATTAATTAATCAGTTGAAAATTCGCGGAGAAAATAGCGCCGCAAGCAAAAATTTGAAAAATAATCTGTTTGCCGAAATTGACATAAAATTTGTATATTCTCGAAAATTATCAAAAAAAATTTGCGAAATTTCAATAAATATTCAAAAAATTCAGTTTATAATTAATTTGAATGATAAATTTAGTCAATTTTAAAGAAACAGTCAATTTTTTCAAAAATTTTGCCTGCGGCGCTTTTTCCCGGGGTGGATGCTGCATTCTTGAAAATACGCTAATATTCCCGGCCGAAATTTTTGGAAGAATATACAAAATTTTAATGTCAATTTTGGCAAACAGAGTATTTCAAAAAAATTTATTTTTCCGCGAATTTTTTCATATTTCTGGGTAAGTAGACTAATAAAACATATGGCAAAAAAAAACACCGCAGGGGGAAATTTTATAAAAATTGGGAAAAAAAGTCAAAAAGACCAAAATTATCATTGAAATAAATTCTAACATTGAAATTATTGAATATTTATTGAAAATTAAAAATTTTCGGCCAGGTTGGCGATAAACAATGAGACATAATACAAAGTGGGAGAAAAAAATAGCGCCGTTGCGAAAAAATTTTTTAAATATTAAGCCTGTTTCCAAAAATACCGCTTAAAATAATTGAAAAAATTTTCAAAAATGTTTCCAAAAATTTCCCTTTTTCGGGCCGCGCCCTACCGGGGGCGGCCCAAATTTCGATTTCGAGTCGAGTCGGCCGAAATTCTTCGAGTCGAGTTCGAGTTTCGAGTCGGCGAAAAAGTCGAGTTTCGAGTTTCGAGTCTCGAGTTTCGAGTCACTCGGCACAACCCGGTCAGGTCAGGTCAGGTCAGGTCAGGTCATGTTTAACCTGACCTTCTGTATGACCGGGCTGAAAATTTTCCAAAATCGCTAAAATGGTTAAATTTTGCCTGTTTTTCAAGCATATCGTTGTAATGTTTATCTATTTTAGGTTTTTACACCTAAAATGGACTTTTTCGCAGGTTTTTAGAGCATTTTTGCACAATGTTGGGAAATTTTTGAAAATTTTTTGGAAAATATTTGAAAAATTTTTATGGAAAAATTTTTAGAATATATTTGAAATATTTCTGGAAATTTAGAAAAATTTTCTGAAATTTTTTTGGGAAATGTGGAAAATTTATGAATTTTTTTGAAATGGATATTAGTGTCATCCAAGAGCGAACGGTGCTATCCGTTTATCGGGGGGGGGGGAAATTTCTATACATATTTATATAGTAAAAAATCAATAGGGGGGACCCTATTGATTTTTTACGAATGTATTTCAAAAAATACATTTAAATCCATGGGGTACCCCCTATGGATTTAAAAAATTTTTTTCCAAAAAATCCATAGGGGGACCCTATTGATTTAAATGTATTATTTGAAATACATTTGTAAAAAAAATCAATAGGGTCCCCCCTATTGATTTTTTACTATATAAATATGTATAGAAATTCCCCCCCGATAAACGGATAGCACCGAGCGAACATTGCCTCGGCTTTAGAGCGAATTTTTTCCGTCTTATGTCATAAATATTTTTTATCATTCTCCGTCAAATTTTGTTCAAAATTTTGACTTTTGCAGAAGACATTCTCAATTTATGACCATTTAATGTGTTTTTTTAAGACAGTATGTTGTTCAATCTGGAGAATTCGTATACTCCAATCTAGAGGTCGGCCGAACCGTTTAACGATACCGATATATCGGTCGAACCGATATTTTCATAAAAATTTAAGATATTACCGATATTACCGGCGATATATCGGTATCGGCCGACCTCTACCAATCCACTTTTGTAATCCATGAAGAAAGCTAGGAATAAAGGCGCTAGGACACAGATAAAGTATGAATGAATTTTAATAAACTATACAGAAATATAGTGGGGTCTTGGGGCGATAGCCCCCAAGTGGAGAAGAAAATTTGAGAATTGGGTCAACTTTCATTGAAAATTTTAAACATTCGCCGTAAGTTTCGCAAAATTTCGCCGGCCACGCCCTATCGGGCGCGGCCGCCTTCGTTTTTCAGGGTTTTCGGTCAGATGACCGGTCATCTGACCGGCTCAAACCGGTCACCTGACCTCTGACCTGACCGGACACCTCCGGTCAGGTCAGCATGACCTGACCGGCACCCCCGGTCAGGTCAGGTCTGGTCAGGTCAGGAGGTCAGGTCAGGTCAGTTTAAACCCGGTCAGCAAAACACTGTTCCCAACCTGTTTCATCGTTAGGATAAAATAGAGGATAGCTCATAGGATCGAGGTACTCAGATAATGTCGAAAAATTGCTAATGGCACCATTTGTTTGGTAAACTGTAACATAAGATTTGGGCACTTCGCCTTCAGTATTAGTCACATATACAGCAGCTACTTCATTTGATTCAACAGGCGGTAAATCGTTTCTTGTCTTGGCTTTTTGATCAAAAACTAAAGTTACCTTTTTTGGCTCTTTATTGTTTTTTCTCGCTTCCTGTATTTGCTTTTCCTCAATTTCATACATCATTTTATATGCTCCAATAAAAGGATTTTTAATATTTCTAAGCTCATTTTCAATCTCAAAAAATAATTCTTGGCTAATTTTCTCATTTATTGGATTACTGGCTCTCAAATTTGATGCTTGCTGTGTGTCCAAGAAAAATAGCTGACCGTATGACGGATTTTGACCAGGATTTGGATGAGCAGATGTATTAAACAAATGGTATAATGGACCCTGTATGCGATAATGATATTGACCTTTGAGATTTCGAACATGTGCTTTTAAGGACACAAAGCTGAAAGAGGAGTTTAAATTTCTTATGAAATCATAAAACTCTCGGTGCTTGGGATGCTGTTTTAGAAACAACGATTTCAATACTGGTGGAAAAACTTGGGGATTTTCCAGTTCGATTTTACCCAGAGAACAGCACATATCGTATATCCGGTTATTCTTGCCTTTTTTATTTTCGTCTCCTTTAGCTTCGTCCTTAAAATGAAGTGCGCTACAGCTTATGCATTGATAGTCAAAGGATCGCAAAGAGTATGCGCTAATATCATTGACATTAGATACCGTCCCAAGCAAAATCTCAGATTTTTTTCTGCTATTTTTTTCGAGACTTCTTCTGTTTCTAACATTAGTCTGACGTTGGCTTTGATCTGATAAACGTTTACTTTTTTCGGCAGCTGACTCGGAAGCAATTTTTTGTGCTTGACGTTCACTTTTATCAGATAAACGTTTACTTTTTTCGGCAGCAGACTCGGAAGCAATTTTTTGTGCTTGGTATTCACTTTGGGATGATAAACGTTTTTCTCGCTGTCCGGGAGTTTGATTTTCCAGATATTTTTGCTGCCATTTATTATGGCTTTTCTTGTCCTTCGAATTCTGATATTTTAGATTAACCGATTTGCACGTTTTTCCTTTTGGTCTACCACGTGATTTTACAATAGGTGTATTATCATTGTTTGCTGTAACGATGTTTAATTCGTCCGTGGATACAACGCAAGCAAATTCATGTGATAAATCATTATTGGAAACTGTTGCATTCAAATTAGTCCCGTTTTCAAATGCAGCAATTAAAGCGTCAGAGTCGACTCCGGCGTTTGATGACAATGTTTCAAAAATTTCGGGATCATTGAAATTGCAATGAGAAATGAACGCTTTTATTGATGTATCTGCTGTTGAAGATCGAGAATTAGTTTCGAGCCATTTATTGTACATTTCGTTTAGCAGCTCAACAGCATTATTAACCGTGAAATCAGTGTCCAAATTCAAAAAGTCATTCTCACAGCCAAAGGCAAGTTCAGAATTTGACTTTCTTGAATGATCATTGTGTGAATCAACCGCCGTTTCAGAATATATATCAACCGATTGCAACATTTCGGAATTGTTAAGGGCTATCTTATTCAACACTGCATCGCTCCGGGGCAGGAGACGACTGAAATAATCAACTTTTAAACTTTCAGATTTATAACATTCAGATGTTTTTTCCCGGCGAGGAGCATCATCTTCGTCAGCGGCTTGCCTAAATAACACAAATATTAATGAATCAATATTAAGTTAAATAAAAGTTAAATACTTTCAAACGTTTTCTGAAAGAAAAGTCAAAAATAATAAACTTCAACATTTTAGGAATAAGTTATGAAATTTGTTACAGATATGATATGCTACAAAAGCAAAAGTCTTGACATTTGGAGAGATTTGACTAACCATAGTGTTTCCATACCATAAACATTAAAAAGCTTACCTGGAATCCGTTCGGCTCCGCTTAGCATCAACTGGAGGCTGCGTCTCAGCATTCTTCTTAGCTTTAGCACGGCTGCGAGTTTCCATCGGCACTTGTGGCTTTGATGGTTTCGGCGGCATTTAGCACGGCGGAGAATCAGTTGGAAGCTGAAAATTAAAGAATGAGGTTAAAAAGAACTTTAAAATATAAGTGAAATACAATCAGAATCGAATGAAATAATCATGCACATTAATCTCTGCTTCATTTACTTTGGTTACAAAATCTGTTATTACGGGTTGTGCGCGCAATAAAACAGAGCAAAAGACAATCGAAAGAAAGAGCGAGCAATGCCTAACTTTAAAAATAAGTTGAGAATAACAGAGTAAGCACGAATATGAAAATAAGCTTTCTATACCAAAATCACACCGTGAGCTAAGGCTCAAAATTTAAACTGTTTGAATTAGAATAACAAAATATTTCAATGTAATATAACACTACAACTGAGGCGGATAATAAGAAGAGCAAATCAACGAACTAATGCTGAAATCGGAAAACAGTACTAACAATGACCTAACTTTCAAAATAAAGATTTCGTAATATTTTGAAAAGCTTATGTCTGTTACGAAATGGCAAGGAAGAAAAGAGTCAGTTACTGAACGCGAATTGAAGAAAAGAGATGATTCACCAAGTCATACACATTTATCTGTTCTTTTGTGAAAAATGAACAACTGTAAAATCTTTAAAGAAGGTTAAAACGATTAAGCCATATTCATATTTTGAAATGCTTATGTCCATTACGAAATGGGTAGGAAGAAAAGAGAGGCAGTTACTGGCACCCGCGAATAAAACCCAGCCAACTGTGCAGAGAGATATGAATCAACAGCGCAATCAAAAGAGTGCTAACAATATTTGACTTTCAAAATAAAGATTTCGTAATGTTTACGTTTACAAAACTTATGTCAATTTGGAAATGAAACGAAAAAAGTAAGAGAATTTCATAATGCTCCATAAAAATGGCAAAAATGAGCATATAGAAGAACCCATGTGTACATTCAGTCATAAAACCCGTAAAAACGCATTGTTACATTTTGGCGCGAATTCAAATTTTCAAATTCCAATTCTGATTTCAAATTCGGATTCAGCATATCGAAAAACCCCTCTATGCAAATTTTCACCAATTTTTATCGTCAGAATCGAAAAACCCATTTTTAGGCCAAAAAATGACCAAAAATTCATAAAAATTTCTACAAAAATAGAAATCCAAAAATTTAAAAAGCAAAAATACTCTAAATAACCTAAATTTACGATATAAAACAAAAAAGAACAAACATTCAGTCATAAAACCCTTAAAAACGCATTTTTACATTTTTTACACAATTCAAATATTCAAATTTTGAAAAAAATATTTTTGGCACCAATAACTTTCAAAACCCTAACTAATGAGCCATTACTCATCAAAAACTAACGACACCACTCCGAGATCCAAACGTGACACACAAACACTTGCAAAATAATATAGTTAACTAGCTGCGGGGCGGCTCCGCCGCCGCAGCTAGCTTAAAGAGTATAATATTAAACATCATGTTCTTATGCATTTTTCTTACCCATAAGTAGGGCCATACCCATAAGTAATGCACATTTTCATTAAACATACTTTTTAGGGGTACTAAAAGGATACCATGCTTAAAAAATGTATTCTCCTGTGAATGAAATAATTTATCTTAAAAGCATATTAAAATTATGCTTAAGCATAACATGCATTAAAAACTGTTACACGCCATGAACATGTCATACATGCTTACATTATCATGACTGGATTATCATGCTTACAATCGCATAGTATGCTTACAGAAGGAAGCTTACAATAGCAGAGCTTTTTCATGCTTACATTATCATGCTGACGTTCACATGCTTACATTATCGTACTTACATTATCATACATACATTCACATGCTTACAGAAGGAAGCTTGCAATAGCAAAAACTTGCGAGTTCGGCGTTTGCATGGATAAATTCACATGCATAGATTCACATGCTAACAGAATGATGACTTCTGATTCGGATTAAAAAATGGCGGATTAAAAAATGTCCATGTAAAAAGCATATTTATTTCAACAGAATACTAACAAAAACACGGTTACAGTACAATATCAGATTAATCGAAGAAGGAGCGACGTTTTTTCTTGATAGGAGTCACGTTCTTCTCGTCGAGAACTAAAGAGGCATATTCCTGCGCACGTTCGAGTGTTTTCGTCGAACTTTCAGCCATGTAGAAGAGCTGAGGCAAAAACATAGAGATGGCGTCATCTAGGAGAAAAATCGACTTTTTGTTCAGGATAAGCGCGCGCATGGCTGAAGTTATAATGATGACATAGTGTGTAGAAAAGGAATCATTTCTAGTTGTTTTAATGTAACCTTCCATAATGTAAAACCTAATATATTACCTACAACACGTAAACAGTACCTAATTGCGAATCGCGAACACGGAGAGACTTTATTTCCTTCCAGAAAGGAGGAAAGGCGTTCACCGCAGGATATTCCTCAAAAGCTTGTTTCTTTACAGTGAAGTACTTGCTCTCTTCCAGAGCGATGAACTGATTGACTGTGTTCAGCTGAGACGGATAAGCTTCAATATCGGTCTCGCGGTAGAACGGAACAACTCGAAGCTTAACAATGCGAACAATCTAAAAACTGTGCCTGAAAATACTGCTACGAAAATTACTACTTTGTTCATTAAAGACATAGGTATAGACAGAAAACTTCTAAGCTAATAAAAATTTATAATTTTACATGGTTCAGCTTGAGGCTTCGCTCAAGAAAAGAACACCCCAAAATGAGAAGGAAACGAAGTAAACTGGGTTTTATAGTTTAATGCAGTTTAGTAGAATTATTTCCCTTCCAAG
This sequence comes from Ditylenchus destructor, assembly GCA_022814885.1. Taxonomy (NCBI): domain Eukaryota; kingdom Metazoa; phylum Nematoda; class Chromadorea; order Rhabditida; family Anguinidae; genus Ditylenchus; species Ditylenchus destructor. The sequence continues at coordinate 103,342 of JAKKPZ010000186.1, forward strand.
ACACAACATATCAAAATTTATTCAAAAAGCATTTCCTAACATAGGAATAAAGCCATAATGAATTGTTAACAGAAAAATGAAGAAAGCCGAAGTAACAAAGAGAGCTTCAAATAAACATCTATTAAAATGGAAGCTTTCTGAGTGAAATAAGTTTGACAAAGAGAGCTCAGTTTTAATGCAGACAGACATGATTCACACTTTATTTATTTCGACAGATAGCAAAAGCATTACTAACGAATGCTAAATAAGTAAAAGTGGTGAAATACATGAAACGGTAAAGGTAAAATGCAAAGATGTCCATCGTAGCCTTAAAAATTATGTAGAAAAAGAATTGGAATTTTTCCACCTTTAAAAGCCTTGAAAATCGAAAAAGTCGTTTTGGCGCGAATTCAAATTTTGAATTTCAAATCTGACTTCGGATTCGGATTCAGCGTGGTCGAAATCCCCTGTATACCAATTTTCAGCATCTCAGATGCATTGGAACGAAAAATCACTTTTTTGGCCAAAAGTGGAATAAAAAACAGACAGGCGAAATTACAAAATCAAGCTTACCATAGCAAAAGCTTGCGGGTTCGGCGTTTGCATACTTACATTATCATGCTTACAAAATAAAGCTTACAATAGCAAAAGCTTGCGAGTTCGGCGTTTGCGTACTTACATTCACATGCTTACTTTATCATCTTTACTTTATCACGCTTACATTCGCATAGTTACATTCACATGCTAACAGAATGATGACTTCTGATTCGGAATCAAAAAATGGCGGATTAAAAAATGTCCATGTAAAAAGCATATTTATTTCAACAGAATACTAACAAAAACACGGTTACAGTGCAATAACAGATGTGCATTTCGTAAAATGTAAAAAGCAAAGATGTCCACCATAGCCTTAAAAATTTTATAAAAAAGGAATTGGAATTTTTTCATTTCCAAAAACCCTTGAAAATCGAAAAATGTATTTTGGCGCGAATTCAAATTTTGAATCCCAAATCTGACTTCGGATTCGGAATGGTTGAAAACCCCTGTATACCAATTTTCAGCGTCTCAGATGCATTGGAACGAAAAATCACTTTTTTTGGCCAAAAAGTGGCTTTTTGGCATAAAAAATTTAAAAAATGGCCACTATCAAAAATGTAAAAAGCAAAGATGTCCGTCATAGTCTTAAAAAGTTATATAGAAAAAGAATTGGAATTTTTCCACCTTTAAAAGCCTTGAAAATCGAAAAATTCATTTTGGCGCGAATTCAAATTTTGAATCCCAAATCTGACTTCGGATTCGGATTCAGCGTGGTCGAAAACCCCTGTATACCAATTTTCAGCGTCTCAGATGCATTGGAACGAAAAACCACTTTTTTGGCCAAAAAGTGGCTTTTTGGCATAAAAAATTTAAAAAATGGCCATTTCAAAAATTGTAAAAAGCAAAGATGTCCGCCATAGCCTTAAAAATTTTCAAAAATAGAATTGGATTTTTCCGCCTTTAAAAAGCCTTGAAAATCGAAAAATGCATTTTGGCGCGAATTCAAATTTTGAATCCCAAATCTGACTTCGGATTCGGATTCAGCGTGGTCGAAAACCCCTGTATACCAATTTTCAGCGTCTCAGATACATTGAAACGAAAAATCACTTTTTTGACCAAAAAGTAGCTTTTTGGCATGAAAAATTTAAAAAATGGCCATTTAAAAAATGTAAAAAGCAAAGATGTCTGCCATAGCCTTAAAAATTTTATAAAAATAGAATTGGAATTTTTCCACCTTTAAAAAGCCTCGAAAATCGAAAAATGCATTTTGGCGCGAATTCAAATTTTGAATTTCAAATCTGACTCCGGATTCGGAATCAGCATGTTCGAAAACACCTGTATACCAATTTTCAGCTTCTCAGATGCATTGGAACGAAAAATCACTTTTTTTGGCAAAAAAGTGGCTTTTTGGCATAATAAATTTAAAAAATGGCCATTTTCAAAAATTTAAAAAGCAAAGATGTCCGCCATAGCCTTAAAAATTTTATAAAAATAGAATTGGAATTTTTCCACCTTTAAAAAGCCTCGAAAATCGAAAAATGCATTTTGGCGCGAATTCAAATATTCAAAAAAATCATTTCACATTTTTGTCAACATCAGAATTTCATGAGGGTCATTTTTAAAAAAAAAGATCATGAAAAAATACCCATTGGATCATGAGATATGGATGTGAAAACCCGACACACATAAGCCAAATACTTAAAAGAAGGGATTAAGAACATAAAATTTATAAGTCTCATATTAAAAACCCTTAAAAACACGTTTTTACGTTTTGGCGCGAATTCAAATTTACAAATTTTGAAAAAAATATTTTTCCGCACCTCAGTAATCGATAAGCTAACGAATGAGCTATAAATCATAAAAATCTAACGATTGGTTCCCGGGATCTCAACGTCACAAACAAAATGACAACATTTGTAAAATAATAGGTCACATCGGCACCAAATGTATGGGAGCTGTCTCAAAATGCGTCACAGCCATGTTTTTGTCGTTAAAATGTCGAGATTTTTTGGGACATACCCTATTTCGGGTACGGGGAGTTCGAATTTGACCTCCGATCGTGGGTGGTCCCGCCACGAAAGTTGGGGAAACCGCATTTTTAGTACACAATGGCCCCAAAAATGCCAATTTTTGACGCGTCCCAAAAACGCCAAAAAACGCAATTTTCACAATTTTCGTGGCGGGACCACCCCCGATCTGAGGTCAAATTCGGATTCGCCGTATCCGAAATAGGGTAACTCCCAAAAATCCCAGTCAATTTCCGACGTTCTACTTCGCTTTTTCCCCAAAATACACAAAAATGGCCATTTTTGGGCAAAAAAATCAAAAAAATTGAAAAAATTGCAAAATTCCCATGAAATCCCAAATTTTTTATGAAAAAGTAAAATTTGAAGTGTTGCTCGACCATTCTGTACAAGTGAAATATTCATCCATGTGGTTATTATTTCTAAATCGGGTCTCAAAGTTGACCCATTTAACACTAAAAAACGCAAAGTGTACCAACTTTGAAGGCCAAAATATAAATAATAATCACACGGATGAATATTTCACCCACCAGGTATGATAGAGCAACACCTGAACTTGCGTCCTGGCAAAAAAAATCTTCGATATCATGGATTTTGATTTTTGGCTGAAATCGGCTGTCACACTTTTTGAAACAAGAGGAGCCGACGTGGAGATCGTTATCTCATTTTTAAATTTTGAATTTTTCCGCTCGTTGGCGTTTTGTTTCTCTTATATTTTTCTTGCAAACTGAAGTGAGGTGAAGCATTCTCGATCGTTTTAAGGTGTTTAAGACGATATGTGGACATCTAAATCTGTGACAAAATCATAATAAAGCTGAAATAAAGCCAATACTAGTAAACGACATAAAAATATCCCCAAGATGATTGATTTGACGATGATTTGAATAAATTGTCTCCTAAATTGTCACAAAATCAGTAAAAAATTCATGAAATATGTCCTACGAACAGTAAAAGAATGTAAAAATCATAAAAAACATCATCAAATCCCGACTTAAACACCTTAAAACGATCGAGATTGCTTCAACACAGAGATTGCTTCTCTTTTGCAAAAATTATGTCGTCATCTGGTACATGCAGTGAAAATACAAGACTACACACAATTTGTCGAATAGATTATTAAATATATCAGAGAAAAAGTTATCATTCATCTCAGTTTTATATATCACTTCGTGAGAGGGTCGTGGTAGGCGTAACAGCTGTTGTACTCGCCACGACAGGGTTTACTTGCCGCAGGCGACCGCAGAGAATACAACTCTGCGATAACATCGAAGAAATAGAATCGTGGTTATTGGTTGAAAAATGTAACGCAGGTGCACGCCATGCTCATAATATCGGATATTCGACCCGAGCATAGTAGAAAAGCAATCGTGAACATATAATAGGACACAGGACCGGTGGTTGTAACTAATGGGCAAATCGCCTGAAATATACGTTATATATAATTGAATCTCTGAATCATTCAGGGGTTATAAGGTGTCAGGATGGCTCCAGAAAATTTAAGTAAAGGTTATCCATATTAGGAGGAGGCATATTTTCGGATATCATATATTTCAAGCACAACAAAGCCAACGAACAACCTTCGGATTAGATTCAGGCTTAAGCTCCTCCCAAGCATAGAGGTTTCGGAATAGGAATAATATGTTTCGGGCAGGAAAGCTTTTATCGTTTATACATTTATTTGGTCTATTATTTTTGCATTTAATTTTTATTTTGAATGTGATGTTGTTGACGTGTATATAATAGCTGCTTAACAGGCTTGCATAGCACAAAGTACAAGTTTTACTTGCCGCAGGCGAGCACAGAAAACACAACTCTGCGATATCATCGAAGGAAAATAATCGTAGTCAGCGGATTGAAAAATGTAACACAAGTGGCCGCCATGCTCATAATATCAGACAGCGTTGAACCCGAACATTGTTGGAAAGTAATTGCGGATACATAATAGAATACAGGGCCCGTGGTTGTTACTAACGGGCAAATCGCCTGAAATCTGCTCGCTATAAAGTAGTCTCGATAAGGCCCACACCAGGGGTGGGCTTCGGATTCGGGATTCGGATTCGGGAAAATTCGGTAGTTTTGGCCATTCGGGATTCGGCCTTCGGGATTTTAAAATCTCAATTCGGGATTCGGTATTCGGGAATTTGTCAAATTTTCCCGAATAAGCACTGGATAAAATGACCTCGCCCGACCGCGCCCGACAGGGCGCGGTCGGGCGAAAATTTTTTAAAATTTTGGGAAAATAGTGAAAATTTTCATTGTCAGGTGACTCCAAACTTCAAAATTTTCGCCTGCGGCGCTATTTTTTAGAATTCTTCTTATTAGATAATTTCCTTATTATTATGCTTGTTTTTTGTGTTAAACAGCATTTTGTTTCTAAACAACATAAAACTTGTTTTAGAAAACTTTTGTCTCGTTAAGCACTATTAGCATATAAAATTAATCTCTTATTCTTGAGCTTAGGACTATTGGTGAAGAAGGAAAATTACGCTGATTTCTCTCTTTTCTCTTTCCACGGCGCTCTTTCAAATTTAAAATAAATTACGCTATATACAAAAAATTGACAGAAAGTTGATTTTTGATATTTGATTCGGATTCGGGATTCGGATTCGGTAAATTCGGGAAAATTCGGTACTTTTGGCAATTCGGGATTTTAAAATCTCAATTCGGGATTCGGGATTCGGCCTTCGGGATTTTAAAATCTCAATTCGGCATTCGGGATTTCAAAATCGTCCCGAAGCCCACCCCTGGCCCACACCCAGTAATAATTTTATGGGTTTCCATCTTTCAAATATTAACTTTAGTAGATTTAGATTTACTTCATTAGATTTTTCGTTTTCCTGTGATCGTGCGATTGCGACACCTTATAGGGAAATTTTTTGCCAAGAATCCGACCGCACGCGGCGCGCGCCAAATGGATATTTGGTTGCTAGTAAACGTCTTCAGATATTCACTATACATGTTTTATTATCCATTTTTGAAGCCAAATTCAAAAATGTAGTTATTTTTCTACATATAACTTACTCCAAGCCCCCGGCCCCTGATATGGCGAGGTTTTACGGTAAAATTATACATTTCTCCAACCAAAGTGCAAAAACAAGGCACAAAATTGATTCCCGATAAATTTTTGGCCATAGTAACACTTTTCCAAATTTTCACAAAAAAATTAAAGTT